>JAUTDX010005962.1:0-44455 GCA_030844895.1 Ambrosia x helenae
GGCTATAAAATTATTTACAAGAGTAAGAATTTTCCAGCCTTTATAAACTGTTGTTCAGTATTCTTTTGACCTACACCACCTGAAAGTCCAACGAGACATACCCATTTTAGTTTGTTAATACTATAATTAGGCTTCTCCTATAAGGATAGGAGATTCGGGGTCCTGTGATAACCCAGTAAGGGTGTACATTAGGCTATAAAATTATTTCCAAGAGTAAGAATTTCCAGCCTTTATAAACTGTTGTTCAGTATTCTTTGACCTACAGCACCTGAATGTCCAACGAGGACACCCATTTTAGTTTGTTTAATACTATAAATAGGCTTCTCCTATAAGGATAGGAGATTCGGGCTCCTGTGACTAACCCATTAAGGGTGTTACATTAGGCTATAAAATTATTTCCAAGAGTAAGAATTTCCAGCCTTTATAAACTGTTGTTCAGTATTCTTTGACCTACACCACCTGAATGTCCAACGAGACACCCATTTTAGTTTGTTAATACTATAATTAGGCTTCTCCTATAAGGATAGGAGATTCGGGGTCCTGTGACTAACCCAGTAAGGGTGTACATTAGGCTATAAAAATTATTTCCAAGAGTAAGAATTTCCAGCCTTTATAAACTGTTGTTCAGTATTCTTTGACCTACAGCACCTGAATGTCCAACGAGACACCCATTTTAGTTTGTTAATACTATAATTAGGCTTCTCCCTATAAGGATAGGAGATTCGGGGTCCTGTGACTAACCCAATAAGGGTGTACATTAGGCTATAAAATTATTTCCAAGAGTAAGAATTTCCAGCCTTTATAAACTGTTGTTCAGTATTCCTTGACCTAAAGCACCTGAATGTCCAACGAGACACCCATTTTAGTTTGTTAATACAATAATTAGGCTTCTCCTATAAGGATAGGAGATTCGGGGGTCCTGTGACTAACCCAATATAGGAGTGTACATTAGGCTATAAAATTATTTCCAAGAGTAAGAATTTCCAGCCTTTAAACTGTTGTTCAGTATTCTTTGACCTACACCACCTGAATGTCCAACGAGACACCCATTTTAGTTTGTTAATACTATAATTAGGCTTCTCCTATAAGGATAGGAGATTCGGGGTCCTGTGACTCTAACCCAGTAAGGGTGTACATTAGGCTATAAAATTATTTCCAAGAGTAAGAATTTCCAGCCTTTATAAACTGTTGTTCAGTATTCTTTGACCTACAGCACCTGAATGTCCAACGAGACACCCATTTTAGTTTGTTAATACTATAATTAGGCTTCTCCTATAAGGATAGGAGATTCGGGCCTGTGACTAACCCAATAAGGGTGTACATTAGGCTATAAAATTATTTCCAAGAGTAAGAATTTTCAGCCTTTATAACTGTTGTTCAGTATTCTTTGACCTACAACCTGAATGTCCAACGAGACACCCATTTTAGTTTGTTAATACTATAATTAGGCTTCTCCTATAAGGATAGGAGATTCGGGGTCCTGTGACTAACCCAGTAAGGTGTACATTAGGCTATAAAATTATTTCAAAGTAAGAATTTCCAGCCTTTATAAACTGTTGTTCAGTATTCTTTGACCTACAGCACCTGAATGTCCAACGAGACACCCATTTTAGTTTGTTAATACTATAAATTAGGCTTCTCCTATAAGGATAGGAGATTCGGGTCCTGTGACTAACCCAATAAGGGTGTACATTAGGCTATAAAATTATTTCCAAGAGTAAGAATTTCCAGCCTTTATAAACTGTTGTTCAGTATTCTTTTGACCTACCACCCCTGAATGTCCAACGAGACACCCATTTTAGTTTGTTAATACTATAATTAGGCTTCTCCTATAAGGATAGGAGATTCGGGGTCCTGTGACTACTAACCCAGTAAGGGTGTACATTAGGCTATAAAATTATTTCCAAGAGTAAGAATTTCCAGCCTTTATAAACTGTTGTTCAGTATTCTTTGACCTACAGCACCTGAATGTCCAACGAGACACCCATTTTAGTTTGTTAATACTATAATTAGGCTTCTCCTATAAGGATAGGAGATTCGGGGTCCTGTGACTAACCCAATAAGGGTGTACATTAGGCTATAAAATTATTTCCAAGAGTAAGAATTTCCAGCCTTTATAAACTGTTGTTCAGTATTCTTTGACCTAAAGCACCTGAATGTCCAACGAGACACCCATTTTAGTTTGTTAATACAATTATTAGGCTTCTCCTATAAGGATAGGAGATTCGGGGTCCTGTGACTAACCCAATAAGGGTGTACATTAGGCTATAAAATTATTTCCAAGAGTAAGAATTTCCAGCCTTTATAAACTGTTGTTCAGTATTCTTTGACCTACACCACCTGAATGTCCAACGAGACACCCATTTTAGTTTGTTAATACTATAATTAGGCTTCTCCTATAAGGATAGGAGATTCGGGGTCCTGTGACTAACCCATAAGGGTGTACATTAGGCTATAAAATTATTTCCAAGAGTAAGAATTTCCAGCCTTTATAAACTGTTGTTCAGTATTCTTTGACCTACAGCACCTGAATGTCCAACGAGACACCCATTTTAGTTTGTTAATACTATAATTAGGCTTCTCCTATAAGGATAGGAGATTCGGGGCTCCTGTGACTAACCCAATAAGGGTGTACATTAGGCTATAAAATTATTTCCAAGAGTAAGAATTTCAGCCTTTATAAAATGTTGTTCAGTATTCTTTGACCTACACCACCTGAATGTCCAACGAGACACCCATTTTAGTTTGTTAATACTATAATTAGGCTTCTCCTATAAGGATAGGAGATTCGGGGTCCTGTGACTAACCCAGTAAGGGTGTACATTAGGCTATAAAATTATTTCCAAGAGTAAGAATTTCCAGCCTTTATAAACTGTTGTTCAGTATTCTTTGACCTACAGCACCTGAATGTCCAACGAGACACCCATTTTAGTTTGTTAATACTATAATTAGGCTTCTCCTATAAGGATAGGAGATTCGGGGTCCTGTGACTAACCCAATAAGGGTGTACATTAGGCTATAAAATTATTTCCAAGAGTAAGAATTTCCAGCCTTTATAAACTGTTGTTCAGTATTCTTTGACCTACACACCTGAATGTCCAACGAGACACCCATTTTAGTTTGTTAATACTATAATTAGGCTTCTCCTATAAGGATAGGAGATTCGGGGTCCTGTGACTAACCCAATAAGGGTGTACATTAGGCTATAAAATTATTTCCAAGAGTAAGAATTTCCAGCCTTTATAAAACTGTTGTTCAGTATTCTTTGACCTACACCACCTGAATGTCCAACGAGACACCCATTTTAGTTTGTTAATACTATAATTAGGCTTCTCCTATAAGGATAGGAGATTCGGGGTCCTGTGACTAACCCAGTAAGGGTGTACATTAGGCTATAAAATTATTTCCAAGAGTAAGAATTTCCAGCCTTTATAAACTGTTGTTCAGTATTCTTTGACCTACAGCACACTGAATGCCCAACTAGACCCATTTTAGTTTGTTAATACTATAATTAGGCTTCTCCTATAAGGATAGAGATTCGGGGTCTGTGACTAACCCAATAAGGGTGTACATTAGGCTATAAAATTATTTCCAAGAGTAAGAATTTCCAGCCTTTATAAACTGTTGTTCAGTATTCTTTGACCATAAAGCACCTGAATGTCCAACGAGACACCCATTTTAGTTTGTTAATACTATAATTAGGCTTCTCCTATAAGGAAGGAGATTCGGGGTCCTGTGACTAACCAACCCAATAAGGGTGTACATTAGGCTATAAATTATTTCAAAGAGTAAGAATTTCCAGCCTTTATAAACTGTTGTTCAGTATTCTTTGACATAAAGCACCTGAATGTCCAACGAGACACCCATTTTAGTTTGTTAATACTATAATTAGGCTTCTCCTATAAGGATAGGAGATTCGGGGTCCTGTGACTAACCCAATAAGGGTGTACATTAGGCTATAAAATTATTTCCAAGAGTAAGAATTTCCAGCCTTTATAAACTGTTGTTCAGTATTCTTTGACCTAAAGCACCTGAATGTCCAACGAGACACCCATTTTAGTTTGTTAATACTATAATTAGGCTTCTCCTATAAGGATAGGAGATTCGGGGTCCTGTGACTAACCCAATAAGGGTGTACATTAGGCTATAAAATTATTTCCAAGAGTAAGAATTTCCAGCCTTTATAAACTGTTGTTCAGTATTCTTTGACCTACAGCACCTGAATGTCCAACGAGACACCCATTTTAGTTTGTTAATACTATAATTAGGCTTCTCCTATAAGGATAGGAGATTCGGGGTCCTGTGACTAACCCAATAAGGGTGTACATTAGGCTATAAAATTATTTCCAAGAGTAAGAATTTCCAGCCTTTATAAACTGTTGTTCAGTATTTGACCTACAGCACCTGAATGCCCAACGAGACACCCATTTTAGTTTGTTAATACTATAATTAGGCTTCTCCTATAAGGATAGGAGATTCGGGGTCCTGTGACTAACCCAATAAGGGTGTACATTAGGCTATAAAATTATTTCCAAGAGTAAGAATTTCCAGCCTTTATAAACTGTTGTTCAGTATTCTTTGACATAAAGCACCTGAATGTCCAACGAGACACCCATTTTAGTTTGTTAATACTATAATTAGGCTTCTCCTATAAGGATAGGAGATTCGGGGTCCTGTGACTAACCAACCCAATAAGGGTGTACATTAGGCTATAAAATTATTTCAAAGAGTAAGAATTTCCAGCCTTTATAAACTGTTGTTCAGTATTCTTTGACATAAAGCACCTGAATGTCCAACGAGACACCCATTTTAGTTTGTTAATACTATAATTAGGCTTCTCCTATAAGGATAGGAGATTCGGGGTCCTGTGACTAACCCAATAAGGGTGTACATTAGGCTATAAAATTATTTCCAAGAGTAAGAATTTCCAGCCTTTATAAACTGTTGTTCAGTATTCTTTGACATAAAGCACCTGAATGTCCAACGAGACACCCATTTTAGTTTGTTAATACTATAATTAGGCTTCTCCTATAAGGATAGGAGATTCGGGTCCTGTGACTAACCAACCCAATAAGGGTGTACATTAGGCTATAAAATTATTTCCAAGAGTAAGAATTTCCAGCCTTTATAAACTGTTATTCAGTATTCTTTGACCTACAGCACCTGAATGTCCAACGAGACACCCATTTTAGTTTGTTAATACTATAATTAGGCTTCTCCTATAAGGATAGGAGATTCGGGGTCCTGTGACTAACCCAATAAGGGTGTACATTAGGCTATAAAATTATTTCCAAGAGTAAGAATTTCCAGCCTTTATAAACTGTTGTTCAGTATTCTTTGACCTACACCACCTGAATGTCCAACGAGACACCCATTTTAGTTTGTTAATACTATATAATTAGGCTTCTCCTATAAGGATAGGAGATTCGGGGTCCTGTGACTAACCCAGTAAGGGTGTACATTAGGCTATAAAATTATTTCCAAGAGTAAGAATTTCCAACCTTTATAAACTGTTGTTCAGTATTCTTTGACCTACACCACCTGAATGTCCAACGAGACACCCATTTTAGTTTGTTAATACTATAATTAGGCTTCTCCTATAAGGATAGGAGATTCGGGGTCCTGTGACTAACCCAGTAAGGGTGTACATTAGGCTATAAAATTATTTCCAAGAGTAAGAATTTCCAGCCTTTATAAACTGTTGTTCAGTATCTTTGACCTACAGCAACTGAATGCCCAACTAGACACCCATTTTAGTTTGTTAATACTATAATTAGGCTTCTCCTATAAGGATAGGAGATTCGGGGTCCTGTGACTAACCCAATAAGGGTGTACATTAGGCTATAAAATTATTTCCAAGAGTAAGAATTTCCAGCCTTTATAAACTGTTGTTCAGTATTCTTTGACATACAGCACCTGAATGTCCAACGAGACACCCATTTTAGTTTGTTAATACTATAATTAGGCTTCTCCTATAAGGATAGGAGATTCGGGGTCCTGTGACTAACAACCCAATAAGGGTGTACATTAGGCTATAAAATTATTTCCAAGAGTAAGAATTTCCAGCCTTTATAAACTGTTGTTCAGTATTCTTTGACATAAAGCACCTGAATGTCCAACGAGACACCCATTTTAGTTTGTTAATACTATAATTAGGCTTCTCCTATAAGGATAGGAGATTCGGGGTCCTGTGACTAACCCAATAAGGGTGTACATTAGGCTATAAAATTATTTCCAAGAGTAAGAATTTCCAGCCTTTATAAACTGTTGTTCAGTATTCTTTGACCATAAAGCACCTGAATGTCCAACGAGACACCCATTTTAGTTTGTTAATACTATAATTAGGCTTCTCCTATAAGGATAGGAGATTCGGGGTCCTGTGACTAAACCCAATAAGGGTGTACATTAGGCTATAAAATTATTTCCAAGAGTAAGAATTTCCAGCCTTTATAAACTGTTATTCAGTATTCTTTGACCTACAGCACCTGAATGTCCAACGAGACACCCATTTTAGTTTGTTAATACTATAATTAGCTTCTCCTATAAGGATAGGAGATTGGGGTCCTGTGACTAACCCAATAAGGGTGTACATTAGGCTATAAAATTATTTCCAAGAGTAAGAATTTCTAGCCTTTATAAACTGTTGTTCAGTATTCTTTGACCTACACACCTGAATGTCCAACGAGACACCCATTTTAGTTTGTTAATACTATAATTAGGCTTCTCCTATAAGTATAGGAGATTCGGGGTCCTGTGACTAACCCAGTAAGGGTGTACATTAGGCTATAAAATTATTTCCAAGAGTAAGAATTTCCAGCCTTTATAAACTGTTGTTCAGTATTCTTTGACCTACAGCACCTGAATGTCCAACGAGACACCCATTTTAGTTTGTTAATACTATTAATAGGCTTCTCCTATAAGGATAGGAGATTCGGGGTCCTGTGACTAACCCAATAAGGGTGTACATTAGGCTATAAAATTATTTCCAAGAGTAAGAATTTCCAGCCTTTATAAACTGTTGTTCAGTATTCTTTGACCTACACCACCTGAATGTCCAACGAGACACCCATTTTAGTTTGTTAATACTATAATTAGGCTTCTCCTATAAGGATAGGAGATTCGGGGTCCTGTGACTAACCCAGTAAGGGTGTACATTAGGCTATAAAATTATTTCCAAGAGTAAGAATTTCCAGCCTTTATAAACTGTTGTTCAGTATTCTTTGACCTACAGCACCTGAATGTCCAACGAGACACCCATTTTAGTTTGTTAATACTATAATTAGGCTTCTCCTATAAGGATAGGAGATTCGGGGTCCTGTGACTAACCCAATAAGGGTGTACATTAGGCTATAAAATTATTTCCAAGAGTAAGAATTTCCAGCCTTTATAAACTGTTGTTCAGTATTCTTTGACCTAAAGCACCTGAATGTCCAACGAGACACCCATTTTAGTTTGTTAATACTATAATTAGGCTTCTCCTATAAGGATAGGAGATTCGGGGTCCTGTGACTAACCCAATAAGGTGTACATTAGGCTATAAAAATTATTTCCAAGAGTAAGAATTTCCAGCCTTTATAAACTGTTGTTCAGTATTCTTTGACCTACACCACCTGAATGTCCAACGAGACACCCATTTTAGTTTGTTAATACTATAATTAGGCTTCTCCTATAAGTATAGGAGATTCGGGGTCCTGTGACTAACCCAGTAAGGGTGTACATTAGGCTATAAAATTATTTCCAAGAGTAAGAATTTCCAGCCTTTATAAACTGTTGTTCAGTATTCTTTGACCTACAGCACCTGAATGTCCAACGAGACACCCATTTTAGTTTGTTAATACTATAATTAGGCTTCTCCTATAAGGATAGGAGATTCGGGGTCCTGTGACTAACCCAATAAGGGTGTACATTAGGCTATAAAATTATTTCCAAGAGTAAGAATTTCCAGCCTTTATAAACTGTTGTTCAGTATTCTTTGACCTACACCACCTGAATGTCCAACGAGACACCCATTTTAGTTTGTTAATACTATAATTAGGCTTCTCCTATAAGGATAGGAGATTCGGGGTCCTGTGACTAACCCAATAAGGGTGTACATTAGGCTATAAAATTATTTCCAAGAGTAAGAATTTCCAGCCTTTATAAACTGTTGTTCAGAATTCTTTGACCTACAGCACCTGAATGTCCAACGAGACACCCATTTTAGTTTGTTAATACTATAATTAGGCTTCTCCTATAAGGATAGGAGATTCGGGGTCCTGTGACTAACCCAATAAGGGTGTACATTAGGCTATAAAATTATTTCCAAGAGTAAGAATTTCCAGCCTTTATAAACTGTTGTTCAGTATTCTTTGACCTACACACACCTGAATGTCCAACGAGACACCCATTTTAGTTTGTTAATACTATAATTAGGCTTCTCCTATAAGGATAGGAGATTCGGGGTCCTGTGACTAACCCATAAGGGTGTACATTAGGCTATAAAATTATTTCCAAGAGTAAGAATTTCCAGCCTTTATAAACTGTTTTTCAGTATTCTTTGACCTACAGCACTGAATGTCCAACTAGACACCCATTTTAGTTTGTTAATACTATAATTAGGCTTCTCCTATAAGGATAGGAGATTCGGGGTCCTGTGACTAACCCAATAAGGGTGTACATTAGGCTATAAAATTATTTCCAAGAGTAAGAATTTCCAGCCTTTATAAACTGTTGTTCAGTATTCTTTGACATAAAGCACCTGAATGTCCAACGAGACACCCATTTTAGTTTGTTAATACTATAATTAGGCTTCTCCTATAAGGATAGGAGATTCGGGGTCCTGTGACTAACCAACCCAATAAGGGTGTACATTAGGCTATAAAATTATTTCAAAGAGTAAGAATTTCCAGCCTTTATAAACTGTTGTTCAGTATTCTTTGACATAAAGCACCTGAATGTCCAACGAGACACCCATTTTAGTTTGTTAATACTATAATTAGGCTTCTCCTATAAGGATAGGAGATTCGGGGTCCTGTGACTAACCCAATAAGGGTGTACATTAGGCTATAAAATTATTTCCAAGAGTAAGAATTTCCAGCCTTTATAAACTGTTGTTCAGTATTCTTTGACCTAAAGCACCTGAATGTCCAACGAGACACCCATTTTAGTTTGTTAATACTATAATTAGGCTTCTCCTATAAGGATAGGAGATTCGGGTCCTGTGACTAACCAACCAATAAGGGTGTACATTAGGCTATAAAATTATTTCAAGAGTAAGAATTTCCAGCCTTTATAAACTGTTATTCAGTATTCTTTGACCTACAGTACCTGAATGTCCAACGAGATACCCATTTTAGTTTGTTAATACTATAATTAGGCTTCTCCTATAAGGATAGGAGATTCGGGGTCCTGTGACTAACCCAATAAGGGTGTACATTAGGCTATAAAATTATTTCCAAGAGTAAGAATTTCCAGCCTTTATAAACTGTTGTTCAGTATTCTTTGACCTACACCACCTGAATGTCCAACGAGACACCCATTTTAGTTTGTTAATACTATAATTAGGCTTCTCCTATAAGGATAGGAGATTCGGGGTCCTGTGACTAACCCAGTAAGGGTGTACATTAGGCTATAAAATTATTTCCAAGAGTAAGAATTTCCAGCCTTTATAAACTGTTGTTCAGTATTCTTTGACCTACAGCACCTGAATGTCCAACGAGACACCCATTTTAGTTTGTTAATACTATAAATAGGCTTCTCCTATAAGGATAGGAGATTCGGGGTCCTGTGACTAACCCAATAAGGGTGTACATTAGGCTATAAAATTATTTCCAAGAGTAAGAATTTCCAGCCTTTATAAACTGTTGTTCAGTATTCTTTGACCTACTACCTGAATGTCCAACGAGACACCCATTTTAGTTTGTTAATACTATAATTAGGCTTCTCCTATAAGGATAGGAGATTCGGGGTCCTGTGACTAACCCAATAAGGGTGTACATTAGGCTATAAAATTATTTCCAAGAGTAAGAATTTCCAGCCTTTATAAACTGTTGTTCAGTATTCCTTGACCTAAAGCACCTGAATGTCCAACGAGACACCCATTTTAGTTTGTTAATACAATAATTAGGCTTCTCCTATAAGGATAGGAGATTCGGGGTCCTGTGACTAACCCAATAAGGATGTACATTAGGCTATAAAATTATTTCCAAGAGTAAGAATTTCCAGCCTTTATAAACTGTTGTTCAGTATTCTTTGACCTACACCACCTGAATGTCCAACGAGACACCCATTTTAGTTTGTTAATACTATAATTAGGCTTCTCCTATAAGGATAGGAGATTCGGGGTCCTGTGACTAACCCAGTAAGGGTGTACATTAGGCTATAAAATTATTTCCAAGAGTAAGAATTTCCAGCCTTTATAAACTGTTGTTCAGTATTCTTTGACCTACAGCACCTGAATGTCCAACGAGACACCCATTTTAGTTTGTTAATACTATAATTAGGCTTCTCCTATAAGGATAGGAGATTCGGGGTCCTGTGACTAACCCAATAAGGGTGTACATTAGGCTATAAAATTATTTCCAAGAGTAAGAATTTCCAGCCTTTATAAACTGTTGTTCAGTATTCTTTGACCTACACCACCTGAATGTCCAACGAGACACCCATTTTAGTTTGTTAATACTATAATTAGGCTTCTCCTATAAGGATAGGAGATTCGGGGTCCTGTGACTAACCCAGTAAGGGTGTACATTAGGCTATAAAATTATTTCCAAGAGTAAGAATTTCCAGCCTTTATAAACTGTTGTTCAGTATTCTTTGACCTACAGCACCTGAATGTCCAACGAGACACCCATTTTAGTTTGTTAATACTATAATTAGGCTTCTCCTATAAGGATAGGAGATTCGGGGTCCTGTGACTAACCCAATAAGGGTGTACATTAGGCTATAAAATTATTTCCAAGAGTAAGAATTTCCAGCCTTTAAAACTGTTGTTCAGTATTCTTTGACCTACACACCTGAATGTCCAACGAGACACCCATTTTAGTTTGTTAATACTATAATTAGGCTTCTCCTATAAGGATAGGAGATTCGGGGTCCTGTGACTAACCCAGTAAGGGTGTACATTAGGCTATAAAATTATTTCCAAGAGTAAGAATTTCCAGCCTTTATAAACTGTTTTTCAGTATTCTTTGACCTACAGCAACTGAATGTCCAACGAGACACCCATTTTAGTTTGTTAATACTATAATTAGGCTTCTCCTATAAGGATAGGAGATTCGGGGTCCTGTGACTAACCCAATAAGGGTGTACATTAGGCTATAAAATTATTTCCAAGAGTAAGAATTTCCAGCCTTTATAAACTGTTGTTCAGTATTCTTTGACCTACAGCACCTGAATGTCCAACGAGACACCCATTTTAGTTTGTTAATACTATAATTAGGCTTCTCCTATAAGGATAGGAGATTCGGGGTCCTGTGACTAACCAACCCAATAAGGGTGTACATTAGGCTATAAAATTATTTCAAAGAGTAAGAATTTCCAGCCTTTATAAACTGTTGTTCAGTATTCTTTGACATAAAGCACCTGAATGTCCAACGAGACACCCATTTTAGTTTGTTAATACTATAATTAGGCTTCTCCTATAAGGATAGGAGATTCGGGGTCCTGTGACTAACCCAATAAGGGTGTACATTAGGCTATAAAATTATTTCCAAGAGTAAGAATTTCCAGCCTTTATAAACTGTTGTTCAGTATTCTTTGACATAAAGCACCTGAATGTCCAACGAGACACCCATTTTAGTTTGTTAATACTATAATTAGGCTTCTCCTATAAGGATAGGAGATTCGGGGTCCTGTGACTAACCAACCCAATAAGGGTGTACATTAGGCTATAAAATTATTTCCAAGAGTAAGAATTTCCAGCCTTTATAAACTGTTGTTCAGTATTCTTTGACCTACAGCACCTGAATGTCCAACGAGACACCCATTTTTGTTTGTTAATACTATAATTAGGCTTCTCCTATAAGGATAGGAGATTCGGGGTCCTGTGACTAACCCAATAAGGGTGTACATTAGGCTATAAAATTATTTCCAAGAGTAAGAATTTCCAGCCTTTATAAACTGTTGTTCAGTATTCTTTGACCTACACCACCTGAATGTCCAACGAGACACCCATTTTAGTTTGTTAATACTATAATTAGGCTTCTCCTATAAGGATAGGAGATTCGGGGTCCTGTGACTAACCCAGTAAGGGTGTACATTAGGCTATAAAATTATTTCCAAGAGTAAGAATTTCCAGCCTTTATAAACTGTTGTTCAGTATTCTTTGACCTACAGCACCTGAATGTCCAACGAGACACCCATTTTAGTTTGTTAATACTATAATTAGGCTTCTCCTATAAGGATAGGAGATTCGGGGTCCTGTGACTAACCCAATAAGGGTGTACATTAGGCTATAAAATTATTTCCAAGAGTAAGAATTTCCAGCCTTTATAAACTGTTGTTCAGTATTCTTTGACCTACACCACCTGAATGTCCAACGAGACACCCATTTTAGTTTGTTAATACTATAATTAGGCTTCTCCTATAAGGATAGGAGATTCGGGGTCCTGTGACTAACCCAGTAAGGGTGTACATTAGGCTATAAAATTATTTCCAAGAGTAAGAATTTCCAGCCTTTATAAACTGTTTTTCAGTATTCTTTGACCTACAGCAACCTGAATGTCCAACTAGACACCCATTTTAGTTTGTTAATACTATAATTAGGCTTCTCCTATAAGGATAGGAGATTCGGGGTCCTGTGACTAACCCAATAAGGGTGTACATTAGGCTATAAAATTATTTCCAAGAGTAAGAATTCCAGCCTTTATAAACTGTTGTTCAGTATTCTTTGACCTAAAGCACCTGAATGTCCAACGAGACACCCATTTTAGTTTGTTAATACTATAATTAGGCTTCTCCTATAAGGATAGGAGATTCGGGGTCCTGTGACTAACCAACCCAATAAGGGTGTACATTAGGCTATAAAATTATTTCAAAGAGTAAGAATTTCCAGCCTTTATAAACTGTTGTTCAGTATTCTTTGACCTAAAGCACCTGAATGTCCAACGAGACACCCATTTTAGTTTGTTAATACTATAATTAGGCTTCTCCTATAAGGATAGGAGATTCGGGGTCCTGTGACTAACCCAATAAGGGTGTACATTAGGCTATAAAATTATTTCCAAGAGTAAGAATTTCCAGCCTTTATAAACTGTTGTTCAGTATTCTTTGACCTAAAGCACCTGAATGTCCAACGAGACACCCATTTTAGTTTGTTAATACTATAATTAGGCTTCTCCTATAAGGATAGGAGATTCGGGGTCCTGTGACTAACCAACCCAATAAGGGTGTACATTAGGCTATAAAATTATTTCCAAGAGTAAGAATTTCCAGCCTTTATAAACTGTTGTTCAGTATTCTTTGACCTACAGTACCTGAATGTCCAACGAGACACCCATTTTGTTTGTTAATACTATAATTAGGCTTCTCCTATAAGGATAGGAGATTCGGGGTCCTGTGACTAACCCAATAAGGGTGTACATTAGGCTATAAAATTATTTCCAGAGTAAGAATTTCCAGCCTTTATAAACTGTTGTTCAGTATTCTTTGACCTACACCACCTGAATGTCCAACGAGACACCCATTTTAGTTTGTTAATACTATAATTAGGCTTCTCCTATAAGGATAGGAGATTCGGGGTCCTGTGACTAAACCAGTAAGGGTGTACATTAGGCTATAAAATTATTTCAAAAGTAAGAATTTCCAGCTTTATAAACTGTTGTTCAGTATTCTTTGACCTACAGCACCTGAATGTCCAACGAGACACCCATTTTAGTTTGTTTAATACTATAATTAGGCTTCTCCTATAAGGATAGGAGATTCGGGCTCCTGTGACTAACCCAATAAGGGTGTACATTAGGCTATAAAATTATTTCCAAGAGTAAGAATTTCCAGCCTTTATAAACTGTTGTTCAGTATTCTTTGACCTACACCACCTGAATTGTCCAACGAGACACCCATTTTAGTTTGTTAATACTATAATTAGGCTTCTCCTATAAGGATAGGAGATTCGGGGTCCTGTGACTAACCCAGTAAGGGTGTACATTAGGCTATAAAATTATTTCCAAGAGTAAGAATTTCCAGCCTTTATGTGAGCGTTGGATTTTATCTAAAACAGGATATTATGATCATACAAGTCACAAATCTAGGTGCGGAAACCCTAGATCTGAACAAATTGATAAGATGCTAATCACGACACAATCAAGATCATTTTCAACTTCATTTTCATAGATTAACTTTCAATTAATAAGCAATTACAACGTTTATGTTAATCTAGAATCACAAAGACACTTTCTCAAAACACTCCTGAACCTGCACTGAACCTGGACACAAATGATAACACTCTTACATAATCAAAAACTCAAAAAGTATATATAATGTCTGCACATTCGCCCCTTTCTATAGGTCGAATGTGAGAATTTCCACATTCGCCCACTTACAGTGGTCGAATGTGGTCTTCTGTCCATGTCCATCTTCCTTCGTCCACATCAGGTTCTACCTTCGCCCAGTCTTGATTCACCTTCGCCCATATTTACTACATTCGCCCCTATCCATACACCTTCGGCTACCCCTTAACATATGTTAGTAAAATCATATCCAATCCTTAGTCGCAAATGCATCAACAAACTCCCCCTCGACTATTGATTGGATAGTTTTCTCTGATAGTCCATCGTCCTGTTCATCAGCTTGATTCTGAGCTGCTTCTTCTGCTCATCAGTCATAGGCGGCTCGAATGTTTTCTTCACAGGCTTTGATACATTGGCGATCTTCACAGTTTTGCCAAGTTTACCCTCCAAGTTGCTTCCAGCGTTTATGTCATATGCAAAACAAACTCCCACAACTTGAGTGTACTTCCTCGCCTGAGCAAAGTCGTTCGGTTCATAATAGATCGGATTATAAAACAACATGATGATGTCTTCAAAAGTGCAGTTTATCAGCCACATAGGATCAAATACATGAACATGCTTGTATTTGTCCTTTCCATCCCTCAATACAATCACTGCTTCTGCCTTCCTCCAATCGTAATACCAGAATATGAAATCAGCACTGAAATGCTGTGGCATTGGCATCAATGGTATCTTTCTCATCACATTTGGTGCTTTGTAGATCAAAGTCACACGCTTCATGTTGGTTTGAGGATCAATATCCCTATGCTGTTTTCTTCTGGGATATTGAGGCTTAAACCTGTTCCATCTTGTGCGACTCTCCCAAACTAACTTATCTGCGCACCAACCGACATGCGATCCATTTACCTCGGCACCTGACATAGGAAACCTGCATAAATCTCTCACCGCCCAATACGGTAGAGTAAGCAAATCACAGAATCTGTTGAAATACAGAATTCCGGTTTCCCATTTCGCTGCAATACACTTCAGTCTGCCAAGATAAGTCCACCCGAGAGCTCTGCCTTTGAACTTGGCATTATGAAAACGATAGAAGTTACCTTGAGCTTCAGGTTTAGGTCGGTTCTCATCCATCTCCTTCAACTTCTTCAGATAATTCTTCAACTCATCAGACTGGTTGGAAGAATCTTTCTTTTCATCTCCAAACACCTTCTCAACAAACTCTTCGCTTCTTCTCTTCGCTTTCTGTTTCGCTGACTTGTTTGGTATCTCTGTGAAGTCAGGAAATACTTCGTTTTCATCTTCTTTTCTAAAATACTGGGGAAACTCCTCATGAGTAATATCTTCAATCTCAACCTCATTGTTTTCTGGAGTTTGCACATCATCAGAATGATTTCCCATATCCTTTTCAGGAATATCAGGAATCGATTCATCCATCATGAACTCCTCAAACGTCTTACCTACCCTCTGTGCGAGACCATCTAATATTTCTTTCGCCACAGATGCAGGTAGTTCCCCTTCTTCAAGATCTGGATCTTCATATTCCAGCTCATATCTCAGATCATCAGTCTGGAATATTTCAGCGAAGCATCCAGTGAACTCAATGGTCCACTCCCTCTTCTCCAACATGTTCTTGTATATCAGTTTAGCATCATCAGAAAGAGATCTCACCTTTTCGTTCCAAAAGATACTTTCATCTGAATCTACGTTCTCACCTTTCTTCTTGGAACTAGATTCTCCAGTATCTTTCTTCTTCTGTGATGTTCTCTTCTCATAACTAAACTTAGAAGTATCATCTCCTCCTTCATGATCACTTCCACTGCTAAACTCATCACCTTTCTTTTTCCTGTACCCTCAGCACCATCATCATCATCATCATTGTCATCATCATCATCATTGTTGTCATCATCACTTTTATCCGAACCATCATCATCCTCTTCATCATCATCATCTTCTTTCTCTGATTCAGAATACTCATAGTCAACTTTCTGTTCATCTTCTTCTTCATCTTCCTCACCCTCTTTCAATTGGGGTGCTCTGCTATACAACTCTTCAATCAAACCACACAAGCGTTTGTTTTCCTTCTTTAACTCTTTGTTATCCGCCTTGATCAGTTTGATCTTGTTCTTGTTTCTATCACATCTCCTCTCAAGCTTCTCATTCTTAGCTTCTAACAACTGAATCTTTTCATTAATATCATCCTGATTCGCTTTTGAAGCAACTACAATCTGGAGCATCTTCTCCTCATTTTGCTTGAATTTAGTGATTTCAGCTTGTTGAGCAATCAGCATCTTCATCATATCCTCCATCTTCTTATTGACCTGTTTCATAACATCATCATCAACAGTCATTTTCTTTGACTTTGATCTGGAGGGCTCAACTTCAACAGCTTTCTCCTTTTGAGGCTTCCTAAACATATCGAGCACTTTATCCATATCGATATTAAACTGATCGATTGGTAAAGTCTCTGCCTCCTTTCCTTTCTTCTGCTTCTTAGCAACTGGCGAAGATAACTTGGAAGGTGTTCCAGCATCAGGCAATCTCTTACCCTTCAACAACTGAGCTAATTCCTTCTCTCTCAGTTCTTTCACACTAGATTTCTTTGCCATCGTCTTTTGTTTCTTTGACTTCTTAGGCAAATTCACAACTACAGTGTCACCAACACTCAGCTCAGCTAAATCAACTCCCAAACCTTCATCTTCAACTGATTTCCTTCTCCTCTCAGACTCTTCAATCGACTGATTCAATAATTCAGACTCACCAACCATAGTGGCCTTACGTTTGGTGGTCCTTACGTTCTCGTCATCAGAATCCCACTGTTCATCAACCTCAGTCTCTTCCGAATCCACAGACTCTTCATCCACCAAACTCGAACCTTTCTTTGCAGTCGATTTCTTTCTAGCAGCCTGTTGCTTTGTGCTCCCTGATCAATAGCCTTTCCTTTGCCCTTCCCTTTGGCTCCAGGATTGACTACTTGACGCTTCCGCTTAGTGCTTGAATCAGCATACACTAAGGGATCGTCGTTGTCTGAGTCACTATCATCATGTCTAGCTTTGTTCTTGCCTGGATCAGTGTAATCCGGACGAGCCAAAGCCCAAACAATCTCCTGTTGGGTGGTTTCTCATTATCAGCTACACCCTTATAACCTTTCATCCTCATCAAGGTTCTAATATTCATGTGATCTTGCCCTAGAATCATTGTCGGATCCTTCTTCAGCATTGGATACTTGTGGTCAAAGATCATCATTAGAAACCTTGGATACAACATAAACTTCTTAAACTTTATTCCCCTCAGCATCTCCAACATGTGGTCAAGTATCATCCCAGACACATTAAATGGTTTGTTGAGTGTCAACGCAACCATTAATGAACTCAAACTCTTCCTCATCACGTCATAGCCACCACTAACACATCCAAAGACATGGATCAGAACATGTGCAAAGTACTTATACTGCACTCCCAGCTTCCCTTTATACATCGATCCGTCAGTGATAGGACCTTTGTATTTCATCCTTAAGAAGCACGCCTTCTGTTCAGTCCACGACAATTCCCTGGGATCTTCTCTATCCTCGAACTTAATCTGTAAAGCTTCCC
Organism: Ambrosia x helenae; assembly: GCA_030844895.1. Lineage (NCBI taxonomy): Eukaryota > Viridiplantae > Streptophyta > Magnoliopsida > Asterales > Asteraceae > Ambrosia > Ambrosia x helenae. The sequence goes on from JAUTDX010005962.1 coordinate 18,017, forward strand.
GGATGTCGGCTTCAGTCAAGAACATATCTATCTCCTGAATCTTGCTCTTGATGATGGTTTGATTATCCCAGTAATCATACTTAGCGTTCTGGTAGAAATCTTCTATAATGTCTTTGTAGATGATGGTTGGTGTGGCTAGAGCATGTACAATCCTGCTCCTCTTCAGAAACTCAATGATGCCAGTGAACTCTGTGTTCTTCTCCACGTCTCCTAAATACGCGCAACAGTTGTGCGATCTTTCGAAAGACCAACTGCTCGGTGTAGATGTTTCAGCTGCGGGGACTGGATCTTGAACAGCTATCTCTGCTGGAGTCTCAACATTCACTGCTGGAGCGTCAATATTCTCTGGTTGTTCAGCCATCTGCACATAAAAATCAATAAAACGCGTCAAAACACAAAAAACGACAAAAATATAAAAATTTTGGTCAAAACACATCTGCACATTCGCCCCTTTTAAATTGGCCGAATGTGAGAAATTATGGTCGAGGGTGAACATATCTGGACGAAAGTGAAAATGATCTTGATAAAAATCACATTCGTCCGTTTTTGAGTACATTCGCCCAAAGATTATCACCTTCGCCCGGTTTATGAACCGAAGGTGGAATCTGTTTTACCCAAAATTTGAAAAATTTGCCATTGTTGTATTTAACTTGTGATTTTGATTCTAATGTGTACTAACAATGCCGACTAACACTCGTTTATAACCAATTTTATCAAAACATCAATTTACATTGGTTTTCAATTGGAATTAGGGTTCTTATGTTCAATCGATCAAAATTATCATCTAAACATGTTTATATCCTAATTCCTTCCATCATCTCCCCCTAAAACCTATGTGAATTGATCGGCAATCAAAATCAAGTAACAAAAATCATCAAAATCCCTTAGAACAAAAACCCTAGGTCCCGGTCCTTTAACAAGCAATTTTGGTCTGTTATGTCGTCCAATACCTGCAAAATTAGGCTTAAAATGATCAGCAATGACAAGGGAATGAAATGCACAAACAAAGAAAATAAGATCAACAAGGTCTGGTTATGAGAAAAGTTTGAAAAAATTTTGAATGAGGAACTCGAATGTGACTGACATATATATAAGGTGCCACCTTCGCCCGAATGGAATGGACGAATGTGGGTTAATTCCACATTCGCCCCAACTTAATGGCACGAGTGTGAAAATTTTCCACCTTCGCCCCTAATTAAAGACCCGAAGGTGAAATGTAATACCCGGAAGTGGAAAAAATCACCCGGAAGTGAAAATAACCACCTTCGCCCAAATCAAAAACGGTCGAAAGAGATAGTTTTTCCACATTCGACCCAATTAAGGGGCGAATGTGAAATGGAAAAACTGAAAATTTCGCCAAATCACGAATTCGAATCCCGTTCAACATTTTTCAATCCGTTAAGCTTCCAAAACTCAAATTTTCACATTTTGAATGTTACAAAGACCAGATGGTGTTTCAAATCTCAGAAATTGACCATCAAGCATCCCCGGATATCAAAAATAAAGCAGAAATGCAAATCTTTTGGATTTTCTGAAATTTATATCAAAACACACCTAAAATCTTTTTGGATTTTGTAACTTTTTGACAATAAAAGTAAAATGCAACAAAATAAAATGCATTAAAGTAAATGAAAGCAGTAAACATTTTGTGATTTCCGGTAAGAGGATCATATCAGTTTTCTGAGAAATCTGAACACAGCGTTGATCTGGTTCAATATTATCATTAGAAACAATATGTGACACGGCAATTGCTGATATTGTTGTCCACATAAGCTCACATGCAGACAATTACGCAATGCTTTAAAATGATACGAATTAGATGTATTAGACTAACACATTGTGGTTCCCACACACACGACATACTCCCGTATCAAGAAGTAATCTGCACAAAGACTCATTGTAAAGCGTGATTATGCTTTCGTCGTCTGTAATTGTACAAGATATAATGCATAGAGGTATACAGGTCAGCAAATTAATGCAGCAAAGTAACATATGCACCATACCAGGTTGAGGACTGATATTAATCATGATTTGCATCAATGATCAATACGATATTATAGATAATCTTTGATCATCATATAACATGGAAAGTTCCTCAATTCGGTAACTTTAGGTTTTGGCATAAAGCTCTTTTATAAAGACATCCTGTCTGATCTAGGTCCGTAATGACTTACAGCAGAAGATCAGATAGGCTATCCCCAGACAACTAATAACATAACGACCCTAAACCTCCGAGTTTTGTACAAACACCCTATCAAACGAAATTACGGTACTAAGACCATATGCCCATGAGGTGTTCATCCACAAACGCGTAGTTTGTTATGTTTGTATCACTAATGCACGCAATATAAAGTCTACGAAGCCTATCAGCATATCACACGTAATCAACATACGTCTCATTAAAACTATACAATTCTTTAGCCTGTGTCAGATCCCCACTGATGTACTATCATTTCCTCTTTTTATCCAGGAAATCATTTTGGGTTTTTCTAATTTTTTAGGTATTTTGAAAATTTTTCAATGTTTTTGGTTTTTCTGATAAAATGACTCCCCCTAAAATAAAGAACATATTTTTGGTTTTTTAATTTTTCTGAAAAACAAAACAAAACAAAATTTGAAAGAAACAATCCACTTGAAAGCATCAACTTCTTTGAGGATTAAACAACCCCCTCGAAAGCATCAACTTCTTTGAGGATTATGATAGTAAAGAGAAATTCCCAATTAGCAAAGAGAAATTCCCAATTAGCAAAAATTTAAAACTAAAACTAAAAATGAAAAATGATAAACCGAGGAGCCGATTAGTCCTGTTTTTCCTTTATATTGTTTACTTTCAAAAGATATTCAAAGCGGGATCTGTCAAAAGCTTTTGTAAACAAATCTGCACGTTGGTAGTCAGTATGGATTTTGACCATGTCAATCAATTCCTTAGCATAACAGTCACGGATAAAATGATATTTAATCCGGATATGTTTAGCTTTAGAATGATTTTCAGTATTTTTAGTTAAAGCAATTGCGGCTTCGTTGTCACAGTGTATAGGGGTTTTAAGAAACTGCAAACCGTAATCGACCATCTGTTGTTGGATCCAGAGCACTTGCGAACAGCAACTCGAGGCTGAAATGTACTCGGCTTCACATGTAGACAGTGCGACGGAAGTCTGTTTCTTGCATTGCCAGGTAATTAACCTGCTCCCTAAAAACTGGCAACCGGCTGTTGTTGATTTGCTGTCTTTGTCACAGCCGCCCCAATCTGCATCACTAAAAGCAATAAAATCAAAATCATCATCATTAGGGTACCAAAGTCCTTTTGATGGACAACCCTTCAGATATCGAAGGATACGCTTGACCGCCGTCAGATGACTTTGTTTCGGCTTCGATTGGTAACGCGCACAGAGACACGTTGCATACATAATATCTGGTCGAGACGCTGTCAAATACATCAGAGATCCGATGATTGCTCTGTATGTAAATGGATCTGTCAGCTCCCCCTTAGCGTCGACTCCAATCCCGTGATTGGGTTGTATCGGGGTATCCATCGGCTTAGAGTCCTCCATCTGGAATCGGCTCAAGATGTCGGCAACATATTTTGTCTGGTGAATGAAGATCCCGTCGGGTCTTTGATCCACCTGTAAGCCGAGGAAAAACTGCATTTCTCCCATAGCGCTCATTTCGAACTTCTCCTGCATAACAGTTTCAAATTCCCTGCACAAGAGTTCGTTAGTTGAACCAAATATAATATCATCAACGTAAATCTGTACTAGAAGCAAGTCATCTCCCGTCTTCTTCGTAAAGAGGGTACAATCGACGAGGCCGCGCTTGAATCCTTTGGAGATGAGGTATGTACTTAGCTCCTCGTACCACTGTCTTGGAGCCTGGTGCAAACCATATAAAGCTTTGTTCAGCACGTAGACCTTGTCCCGGTGGATTGGGTCCTCAAAGCCCGGTGGTTGCCCGACATAAACCTCCTCCTTGACTTTACCATACAGAAATGCGCTCTTGACGTCCATTTGATAGACTTTAAATTTCTTATACGAAGCAAACGCAAGGAACATCCGAATAGCTTCCATTCGTGCTACTGGTGCATAGATTTCATTGTAATCAATTCCTTCAATTTGATGGAAACCCTGCACAACCAATCTGGCTTTGTTCCTTACAATAACTCCACGGTCATCCTTCTTGCACTTAAACACCCACTTAGTGCCAATTTTCTTTCGTCCCGGCGGCAAATCTGTGAGCGTCCAGACTCCCAATTTCTGGAATTGCAATAACTCTTCCTGCATTGCCTCAACCCAGGCATCTTCTTGCAAAGCGTCTTTGTATGTCCTTGGCTCTACCTGGGACACGTAACATGCAAACGACCAATCATTTTGGTCACCAGATTTCTGAATTTTGGCATACAAAGCTAAAGCACCAAAACTCTCTGGCGTATTAACGCTTTTAAGCTGCCCTCTGGTCATCACTCCACTACCAGGATCACCGATTACTTGCTCCAGCGGGTGAATACGATGAATCCGAGATTCCGGATTAACAGGTACAATCACTCCCGTCTGAGCAGTCAAGTTCTCTGTAGCATCCTGATCATTACCCGTGTTAGATGATGAAGCAACATCTGGATTTGGAGTTGGGTTCACAGTTTGCTCTTCTAAATCTTCTGCATTTTCAAGAACAGCTTCTTCAAATTGTTCATCTTCAGATTCTGAAGTGTCTAATGAAGTTGAAGCTTCTTGAAACAACTCTTCTTCTTGTGTAGGAGCACTGGTATCACTAGAAGCTGGTGGGGGGTTTACGGTAATTGGACGCATCAACGGTGAAGTTGCCGCGTTTTCACATTCGTAAAGTAATCTGATCACAGCTTCTTCAACCAGGCTATCTAGTTGAATGATTCAAAGAAATCTTTGTAATCAAACATCCAATCAGGGCCCGTGCCTTGCAAATTTTGTGTGTAACGTTGAACTTCCACGTTAGCCCAATCCTCCACTTGACGAGTTCGCTTGTTGAATACCCGTTTGAGCGGGGTTGCATATCCAACAAAATATCCCTCTTCAGCTTTAGGACTAAACTTCTCGCTTGGATTCAACATCGTACATGGCGCCCCAAATGGTTCTAGATACTCTAGATTGGGCTTTCGTCGGTGTAACAGCTCATAAGATGTTTTTCCAAACTTCTTCACTGTCAAAACCCGATTTAATGTGTAGTTTGCTGCATAAATCGCCTCATTCCAGAACATTACTGGAAGATTTGAGTCAGCGAGCATTGTTCTTGCAGCCTCAATCAGAGTCCTATTCTTTCTTTCAGCAACACCGTTCTGTTGCGGGGTATACGGAGCTGAATATTCATGATGAATTCCTTTGCTTTCACAAAGTTCATCCATCTTTGCATTTTTAAACTCCGTCCCGTTGTCACTCCTGATTCTTTTGATCTTCAAGTTGTAGATATTCTCCAGCCGAGTGAACAGAACTTGTAAGTTTGTAAAAGTGTCGCTTTTGTTCTTCAAACACATCACCCATGAGAATCGTGAATAGTCATCAGTGACGACTAAACAATAAAGCTCCCCAAGATGACTTTTGCGCTTGACTGGTCCAAAAAGGTCCATGTGCAATCGCTCAAGCGGCATCTCAACAGAGTTAACCTTCTTCACTTTATGGGATTGTCTGTGTTGTTTTCCTTTCATGCAGCTCACACACTTGTCGTTCAGATGGAAATGTTTCACGTTAACTCCATCGACAAGTCCATTTCTCACTAACTGATTCATCTTTCTCAAATGAATGTGCCCCATCCTGCGGTGCCACATTATTGATTCTTTTTCGGTCGCCTTGGAAAGAAAGCATGTTATCTGTCCCTGTGGTGTCATTGCCTTAGACATATCAAGAATGTAAAGATTGTTGACTCGAGGTGCCATCAACATAACCCACTCCTTTGGAATCTTGAAGCCCGGTTTGAGTATGTAGCAGGATTTGTCATCAAAATGCACAGAAAATTGTTTGTCGCATATTTGACTGACGCTCAACAGATTATAGTCTATCTGTTTGACATAAGATATCCGCTCGAAAGTCACAATCCCGTTACTCACGCTTCCTTCCATCGTGATATAACCTCCTTTATTACCCGCGAACGCAACATATCCACCATTAATATTCTTCACATCGAACAGCAACGCCAAATCCCCCGTCATGTGGCCTGAAGCTCCACTATCAACAATCCAGAGACTGCTAATAGGGCCAACTGAAGCTCCCTGCACACAAAAAGTAAACAATTAGTTCTTTCGGGGGACCCAAGCCTGAGTCTTGGGCCTTTGAACTTTGGCTTTCAAAGAATCATTCTCAATGACTTTCTCAACAACTTTCTGTTTTGAATCAACCGTTTTCTGATTTTTCAAAACAGATTCATTCTTATCACTCACCTTTGATGTAGAGGCTCCTGGAGAACCATTAGGTGTCCAAGATTGTTCAGACCTTTTGAGAATACGGATTTGAGATTTTGGTTTCTCAATAGGTTTCTGAACATTGTTACTGAAAGTAACTTTCTTAGCAACCTTATCTGAATGAACAGACTTAGGTCCAACATTTGACTTGACAATTGGTTTTTGTGGAACCTTTTGTCTATCAGCTGTTGTGTTCACCACTGGTTTTCTCCAAGATTGTTCCATTGCAATCCGATTCCTCCGATCATAATGAAATGGACGGTTGTTCCTCATTTGAAAATTGTTTTGATTATGAAAATGTTGTTGTTGAGGAACAGTCCGTCTATGCGGTGGAATGTAATGATCAATCGGCTTTTTCATGGAATTCTTAACCTCAACTTCATGTCTCTTGTGCCTTACATATGGACACTGAGCAAGTAAATGCCCGCGTTCTCCACATTTAAAGCACTTTCTATATTCCTCAAACACATAATGAGCATTCGGTGAAGCAAATGTTTTTACAGGAAATTGATCATTATATTGTTGATTTCTTAAACTCTCAGGAAGTGGTCCTTTCGAGTAAGAAGGTTCATGAAAACCATTTGCTTTATCATCAGGTCGAATGAACTCAGTGACATGTATTTTTGGCTCTTGAGGAGTTTCTGAAAACAGTTTCTTTAAGATTTCTGGTGGAATTTCATTGGTTCTTTCATGTTTTGGAAACCAAATTGTGCTTTCTTGCCAGATTTTATCAAGTTTAGAATAGTTAACATTTTTAATCGGAAATTCCTCATCAGCAATGATTTTATCGGATCCTTCCATCCGATAAAATACCTTTACAGGTTTGTCACTGGTTTCATTCAGCTCATTCTTTTCAACATTCTTTTTGACTCATTCTTAACAACATTCTTAACATCATTCTTTTTCTTAACATCAAGCTTTTTCGATTTCTTGTCATGAATAGCTTTGCCATCGGATGAATATGATCAGATGGTGATACTGGTTCGGTAGTAATGATGTGATTTTCTTTTGGAATCTCACATTCATTATCAGATTTATCACTACCAGTATCATCATTATCTGATTCTGAACTATCACTCTCAGCATAAACACCCTCATTGTTCAAGCCCAAAATCGGTCTCACATCTTCAGGATATGGTTCACCAATACTCGAGGTATTAGATTCCACATCTGATGATGAGTCTGATTTCACCGAACTCTCCGGTATAACTTGATGATAGTTATGGTTCTCAAAAAGAACCGGAGATGGTACAGACTTATAATTGGTGGTGTTATCATCAATTATATGATCCACGACATAAGCAACATTCTTATAGCTTTCTAACTTCTTGTTAACCTTTTCAGCAAAGCATTTAATGGCAGCCATTTCTAACTTGGTGTTTTCAATTTCATTGATGTAATTATTTATGGCCAATTGTTTTAATGACAAAGTGGTTTTCAAGTCAGAAATGTCCTTTTTATAGCCATCTAATACTTTGTTAAAAGCATTTAACTCTTTGCGAGTAGATTGACAGTTTTGAATAGCACTATCACGTGAAATTCGGAGTTGTTTATTCTCCTCTGTCAACCTATCACAAGTCCCACAATATTTATCACTCATGACATCAGTGCTAGATTCAGAACTTACAGGTTTTGGCGGTTCGGTCATGGCCATCAAAGCAAAATGAGCTTCCTTTCCAGTGAAAAACTTTGAGTAGTCGATCTTGGTGAAAGCATCATCAGCTATGCACGACTTCCTCGTCATCAAGAAATCAGCTTCTGCCAGCAACTGGTCAATATCATCATCCAAAGAATCAACACTTCCCTCTGTGTCTGATTCGCTCTCAGAGTCTGAATAGACTGATTTACACTCCTCGGGAACATCAGAAACTGAATCAATTACCATCCCAGATCTCTTCTCCTCAGCCTTAACCTCAACAGGTTCACTCTCCACTTCCATCTCTGTCTCAGAATCATCACTCTCACTCTCCTCAGTTTCTTTCTTCTCATCAACTACCACTGACTCTTCCAAATCAACCTGATAGGCAACACAAGCCACATTTCCACCAGTAGTTACTTCTTCAACTCCTATTTGCATACCCGACCAGTCAAACCTCTCATCCTGCTGAGTAACCAAAGCTTGGTTTTGACCCGCATTCTGTTGAGTCTCAGTAGGTGTAGTGATTGGTACAACTGTTCGGTTTGGGTGATTAGGAGATTGGTTTTGAATCTGGTTTTGTGTGTTTGGTTGTCTGTTTTGGTTGTTAAAGTTTCGGTTTTGGTAGTTGTTGTTGGTTTGGTAAGAAACTTGGTTTTGTTGACGGTTCTGGTAGTTTGCATTGAAGGGTTTCGGTTACCTTGTTTAGGTGGCTGGGTGCATTCCCGTTTGAAGTGTCCTTTCTCTCCACAATTAAAACATGTGACCTTCTCCTTATTGAAACCATAGGTCGTGTTGGGAGAAGTTGCCAAGTCAGTCCTTCCAGTTTTCTCTATAAACTCTGTTGCTCTCCTCATTATACTCGCAAAAGCCCATTGAATGTCTATGAGTTCCATCTCTTCTTTATCGATCTGTGCGTAGTCTTCGTTGGTCAGTTGTTGTTCCCAATCTGACTAGCAACCAATCCATTGTATGATGAAACCATAGCAGAGACTAATGCAATGTGTTGCTGAGCAACCTCCACAGTCACGTTTCCTAAGTTGGATGTATCCAAAACCACCGGTTGTTTATGTTGAGTAATTTGGTTTGATGGTTGTTGTGTTTGGTTAGCGGTGTAAAAACTAGCTTGTTGCATTGGAGAGACTGGTGAAATGTAGGAAGTATATTGTGGTGGTGTATGATGGTTGTTGTGTGTAGGAGTTGTATTGTGGTGGTGTGTAGTTGGTGGTTGGTTTTGATGAATCCATGACATTGGAAATGCATGCAACATGTGGTGCAACACTTCCAGAGCTCGAGTTTCCAGCTGAAACTGAAGTACCTCCAAAATACAGACTTGGATTCTGAGGAATCTGCGACCTTCTAGCTTTCCTCCTATCCTCCAGCTCTTTGTTCTCCAACTTCTCAATAAACTCTGAAATGGTCCAGAATTGATAAGCATCCTTCTCTCTAAGTACCTCCACATGCTGATCCCACTGTGGTGGCAAAGCATCTGCAAACTTATCCACCTGCTTTGTCATGGGAATCTGTACACCATAGCTAGACAATTCAGACAATAAATGCATATATCTTGGTGTTAGTTCTTTCAAAGTTTCATTATTTATAAACGAAAAATTATCAAACTCCTTAACCAACTCCTCCATTCTCAAACTCCTGGTCTTTTCATTTCCATCATGCTTTCTTTTCAGCTTATCCCAAAGCTGCTTCGACGTTGTACATGTCCCAAACTGATGCAACAGGTCACTTGTGATCGCCTGTGTCAGTTGAGAGAACGCCTTCTTCTCCACCACGTATTTCTTCTTTTCATCCTCTGCCAAGCTCTCCAGAGGAATCAACTCACCGGTATTCTCCAGAATCGGTGCTGTATATCCTTTGACGATCATGCTCCACGCCTCAGCTCCTTCAACTCCCATGCCCTCCAGATGGATCTTGAACATGGTGTGCCACTGGTTGTACTCTTGCATATCCATGAGCTTAGGTGGCCGAGTTCCACTACCTGTAGACAAATCCTTAATCAAGGTAGAGATAGCGTTAGTGGTTTGAGTATTTACCGCCGCTGCAGCTACTCCCCAATAATCTGATTGTAATGCCGGATGTGCTACATTCTGAGGCATCGTGCTTGATGTTGTCATGTAGTTCAGTGGTTGTGAGGACTGCGTGTTCGTCTTTTGAGCTGCAACAGTCCATGGGTCCATTGTCTGCTGTTGTGGTTGTGTTGGTGCTGATCCCTGCGTAGTCTGATAACGCCACATGATCAAAATCTGAAAATCACAACACTTAGAAAAATTTTTCAGCAAAAAAAAAAAAAAAAAAAAAAAAATTTTAGGTTCGCCCAAAATTTCTTGGTTCGTCCAAAATGTTCTAAGTTCGTCCAATTCTGTTACACTCTCGTCCCTTTTCTCTCACGTTCGTCCAAATAGTGATACCCGAAGGTGGAATAGACCAGAATGTAAACACAGACTATCACAATTTCCACTTTCGTCCAACACAAAACGGTCGAAGGTGGAATATATCACCCGAATGTGAAAAATTCAAACAATTTTCAGGTTCGTCCACTCAAAACTCTCAGGTTCGCCCACTTTTCAGTCAGGTTCGCCCACAAACTCAGTCCAGGTTCCAGGTTCGCCCCATATCAGCAGATTTCACTTTTGAAAAACGGTTATTGTTTGAAAAACGGTTATTTTGATCTGAGATTTTCAAAAGTTCATGGAATTCAATGATCTTGATCAGGTTATGTTTCGGATTTGATTTGGAACAACTTTAAGTCTTGGAAAACTTGAATTTGACCACAAAATCACCTTTAAATCGATCAAAAACTATGTTTTATGAAAGTTTTTGTAAAAACAGATGATAATTGATCTAAAACATGTCCAAATCAACTCTGATCTTATCGAATTTGTTGTTGTATGATCCTCTATGCTCTGATACCACTTTGTGAGCGTTGGATTTTATCTAAAACAGGATATTATGATCATACAAGTCACAAATCTAGGTGCGGAAACCCTAGATCTGAACAAATTGATAAGATGCTAATCACGACACAATCAAGATCATTTTCAACTTCATTTTCATAGATTAACTTTCAATTAATAAGCAATTACAACGTTTATGTTAATCTAGAATCACAAAGACACTTTCTCAAAACACTCCTGAACCTGCACTGAACCTGGACACAAAATGATAACACTCTTACATAATCAAAAACTCAAAAAGTATATATAATGTCTGCACATTCGCCCCTTTCTATAGGTCGAATGTGAGAATTTCCACATTCGCCCACTTACAGTGGTCGAATGTGGTCTTCTGTCCATGTCCATCTTCCTTCGTCCACATCAGGTTCTACCTTCGCCCAGTCTTGATTCACCTTCGCCCATATTTACTACATTCGCCCCTATCCATACACCTTCGGCTACCCCTTAACATATGTTAGTAAAATCATATCCAATCCTTAGTCGCAAATGCATCAACACTTTATAAACTGTTGTTCAGAATTCTTTGACCTACAGCACCTGAATGTCCAACGAGACACCCATTTTAGTTTGTTAATACTATAATTAGGCTTCTCCTATAAGGATAGGAGATTCGGGGTCCTGTGACTAACCCAATAAGGGTGTACATTAGGCTATAAAATTATTTCCAAGAGTAAGAATTTCCAGCCTTTATAAACTGTTGTTCAGTATTCCTTGACCTAAAGCACCTGAATGTCCAACGAGACACCCATTTTAGTTTGTTAATACAATAATTAGGCTTCTCCTATAAGGATAGGAGATTCGGGCTCCTGTGACTAACCCAATAAGGATGTACATTAGGCTATAAAATTATTTCCAAGAGTAAGAATTTCCAGCCTTTATAAAACTGTTGTTCAGTATTCTTTGACCTACACCACCAGAATGTCCAACGAGACACCCATTTTAGTTTGTTAATACTATAATTAGGCTTCTCCTATAAGTATAGGAGATTCGGGGTCCTGTGACTAACCCAGTAAGGGTGTACATTAGGCTATAAAAGTATTTCCAAGAGTAAGAATTTCCAACCTTTATAAACTGTTGTTCATATTCTTTGACCTACACCACCTGAATGTCCAACGAGACACCCATTTTAGTTTGTTAATACTATAATTAGGCTTCTCCTATAAGGATAGGAGATTCGGGGTCCTGTGACTAACCCAGTAAGGGTGTACATTAGGCTATAAAATTATTTCCAAGAGTAAGAATTTCCAGCCTTTATAAACTGTTGTTCAGTATTCTTTGACCTACAGCAACTGAATGCCCAACTAGACACCCATTTTAGTTTGTTAATACTATAATTAGGCTTCTCCTATAAGGATAGGAGATTCGGGGTCCTGTGACTAACCCAATAAGGGTGTACATTAGGCTATAAAATTATTTCCAAGAGTAAGAATTTCCAGCCATTATAAACTGTTGTTCAGTATTCTTTGACCTACACCACCTGAATGTCCAACGAGACACCCATTTTAGTTTGTTAATACTATAATTAGGCTTCTCCTATAAGGATAGGAGATTCGGGGTCCTGTGACTAACCCAATAAGGGTGTACATTAGGCTATAAAATTATTTCCAAGAGTAAGAATTTCCAGCCTTTATAAACTGTTGTTCAGTATTCCTTGACCTAAAGCACCTGAATGTCCAACGAGACACCCATTTTAGTTTGTTAATACAATAATTAGGCTTCTCCTATAAGGATAGGAGATTCGGGCTCCTGTGACTAACCCAATAAGGATGTACATTAGGCTATAAAATTATTTCCAAGAGTAAGAATTTCCAGCCTTTATAAACTGTTGTTCAGTATTCTTTGACCTACACCACCAGAATGTCCAACGAGACACCCATTTTAGTTTGTTAATACTATAATTAGGCTTCTCCTATAAGTATAGGAGATTCGGGGTCCTGTGACTAACCCAGTAAGGGTGTACATTAGGCTATAAAAGTATTTCCAAGAGTAAGAATTTCCAACCTTTATAAACTGTTGTTCAGTATTCTTTGACCTACACCACCTGAATGTCCAACGAGACACCCATTTTAGTTTGTTAATACTATAATTAGGCTTCTCCTATAAGGATAGGAGATTCGGGGTCCTGTGACTAACCCAGTAAGGGTGTACATTAGGCTATAAAATTATTTCCAAGAGTAAGAATTTCCAGCCTTTATAAACTGTTGTTCAGTATTCTTTGACCTACAGCAACTGAATGCCCAACTAGACACCCATTTTAGTTTGTTAATACTATAATTAGGCTTCTCCTATAAGGATAGGAGATTCGGGGTCCTGTGACTAACCCAATAAGGGTGTACATTAGGCTATAAAATTATTTCCAAGAGTAAGAATTTCCAGCCATTATAAACTGTTGTTCAGTATTCTTTGACCTACACCACCTGAATGTCCAACGAGACACCCATTTTAGTTTGTTAATACTATAATTAGGCTTCTCCTATAAGGATAGGAGATTCGGGTTCCTGTGACTAACCCAGTAAGGGTGTACATTAGGCTATAAAATTATTTCCAAGAGTAAGAATTTCCAGCCTTTATAAACTGTTGTTCAGAATTCTTTGACCTACAGCACCTGAATGTCCAACGAGACACCCATTTTAGTTTGTTAATACTATAATTAGGCTTCTCCTATAAGGATAGGAGATTCGGGGTCCTGTGACTAACCCAATAAGGGTGTACATTAGGCTATAAAATTATTTCCAAGAGTAAGAATTTCCAGCCTTTATAAACTGTTGTTCAGTATTCCTTGACCTAAAGCACCTGAATGTCCAACGAGACACCCATTTTAGTTTGTTAATACTATAATTAGGCTTCTCCTATAAGGATAGGAGATTCGGGGTCCTGTGACTAACCCAATAAGGGTGTACATTAGTCTATAAAATTATTTCCAAGAGTAAGAATTTCCAGCCTTTATAAACTGTTGTTCAGTATTCTTTGACCTACAGCACCTGAATGTCCAACGAGACACCCATTTTAGTTTGTTAATACTATAATTAGGCTTCTCCTATAAGGATAGGAGATTCGGGGTCCTGTGACTAACCTAATAAGGGTGTACATTAGGCTATAAAATTATTTCCAAGAGTAAGAATTTCCAGCCTTTATAAACTATTGTTCAGTATTCTTTGACCTACACCACCTGAATGTCCAACGAGACACCCATTTTAGTTTGTTAATACTATAATTAGGCTTCTCCTATAAGGATAGGAGATTCGGGGTCCTGTGACTAACCCAGTAAGGGTGTACATTAGGCTATAAAATTATTTCCAAGAGTAAGAATTTCCAGCCTTTATAAACTGTTGTTCAGTATTCTTTGACCTACAGCACCTGAATGTCCAACGAGACACCCATTTTAGTTTGTTAATACTATAATTAGGCTTCTCCTATAAGGATAGGAGATTCGGGCTCCTGTGACTAACCCAATAAGGGTGTACATTAGGCTATAAAATTATTTCCAAGAGTAAGAATTTCCAGCCTTTATAAACTGTTGTTCAGTATTCTTTGACCTACACCACCTGAATGTCCAACGAGACACCCATTTTAGTTTGTTAATACTATAATTAGGCTTCTCCTATAAGGATAGGAGATTCGGGGTCCTGTGACTAACCCAGTAAGGGTGTACATTAGGCTATAAAATTATTTCCAAGAGTAAGAATTTCCAGCCTTTATAAACTGTTGTTCAGAATTCTTTGACCTACAGCACCTGAATGTCCAACGAGACACCCATTTTAGTTTGTTAATACTATAATTAGGCTTCTCCTATAAGGATAGGAGATTCGGGGTCCTGTGACTAACCCAATAAGGGTGTACATTAGGCTATAAAATTATTTCCAAGAGTAAGAATTTCCAGCCTTTATAAACTGTTGTTCAGTATTCTTTGACATAAAGCACCTGAATGTCCAACGAGACACCCATTTTAGTTTGTTAATACTATAATTAGGCTTCTCCTATAAGGATAGGAGATTCGGGGTCCTGTGACTAACCAACCCAATAAGGGTGTACATTAGGCTATAAAATTATTTCCAAGAGTAAGAATTTCCAGCCTTTATAAACTGTTATTCAGTATTCTTTGACCTACAGTACCTGAATGTCCAACGAGATACCCATTTTTGTTTGTTAATACTATAATTAGGCTTCTCCTATAAGGATAGGAGATTCGGGGTCCTGTGACTAACCCAATAAGGATGTACATTAGGCTATAAAATTATTTCCAAGAGTAAGAATTTCCAGCCTTTATAAACTGTTGTTCAGTATTCTTTGACCTAAAGCACCTGAATGTCCAACGAGACACCCATTTTAGTTTGTTAATACTATAATTAGGCTTCTCCTATAAGGATAGGAGATTCGGGGTCCTGTGACTAACCCAATAAGGGTGTACATTAGGCTATAAAATTATTTCCAAGAGTAAGAATTTCCAGCCTTTATAAACTGTTGTTCAGTATTCTTTGACCTACACCACCTGAATGTCCAACGAGACACCCATTTTAGTTTGTTAATACTATAATTAGGCTTCTCCTATAAGGATAGGAGATTCGGGGTCCTGTGACTAACCAAACAATAAGGGTGTACATTAGGCTATAAAATTATTTCCAAGAGTAAGAATTTCTAGCCTTTATAAACTGTTGTTCAGTATTCTTTGACCTACAGCACCTGAATGTCCAACGAGACACCCATTTTAGTTTGTTAATACTATAATTAGGCTTCTCCTATAAGGATAGGAGATTCGGGGTCCTGTGACTAACCCAGTAAGGGTGTACATTAGGCTATAAAAATATTTCCAAGAGTAAGAATTTCCAACCTTTATAAATGTTGTTCAGTATTCTTTGACCTACACCACCTGAATGTCCAACGAGACACCCATTTTAGTTTGTTAATACTATAATTAGGCTTCTCCTATAAGGATAGGAGATTCGGCTCCTGTGACTAACCCAATAAGGGTGTACATTAGGCTATAAAATTATTTCCAAGAGTAAGAATTTCCAGCCTTTATAAACCGTTGTTCAGTATTCTTTGACCTACACCACCTGAATGTCCAACGAGACACCCATTTTAGTTTGTTAATACTATAATTAGGCTTCTCCTATAAGGATAGGAGATTCGGGGTCCTGTGACTAACCCAGTAAGGGTGTACATTAGGCTATAAAATTATTTCCAAGAGTAAGAATTTCCAGCCTTTATAAACTGTTGTTCAGAATTCTTTGACCTACAGCACCTGAATGTCCAACGAGACACCCATTTTAGTTTGTTAATACTATAATTAGGCTTCTCCTATAAGGATAGGAGATTCGGGGTCCTGTGACTAACCCAATAAGGGTGTACATTAGGCTATAAAATTATTTCCAAGAGTAAGAATTTCCAGCCTTTATAAACTGTTGTTCAGTATTCCTTGACCTAAAGCACCTGAATGTCCAACGAGACACCCATTTTAGTTTGTTAATACTATAATTAGGCTTCTCCTATAAGGATAGGAGATTCGGGGTCCTGTGACTAACCCAATAAGGGTGTACATTAGGCTATAAAATTATTTCCAAGAGTAAGAATTTCCAGCCTTTAAAACTGTTGTTCAGTATTCTTTGACCTACAGCACCTGAATGTCCAACGAGACACCCATTTTAGTTTGTTAATACTATAATTAGGCTTCTCCTATAAGGATAGGAGATTCGGGGTCCTGTGACTAACCAACCCAATAAGGGTGTACATTAGGCTATAAAATTATTTCCAAGAGTAAGAATTTCCAGCCTTTATAAACTGTTGTTCAGTATTCTTTGACCTACAGCACCTGAATGTCCAACGAGACACCCATTTTAGTTTGTTAATACTATAATTAGGCTTCTCCTATAAGGATAGGAGATTCGGGGTCCTGTGACTAACCCAGTAAGGGTGTACATTAGGCTATAAAATTATTTCCAAGAGTAAGAATTTCCACCTTTATAAATTGTTGTTCAGTATTCTTTGACCTACACCACCTGAATGTCCAACGAGACACCCATTTTAGTTTGTTAATACTATAATTAGGCTTCTCCTATAAGGATAGGAGATTCGGGCTCCTGTGACTAACCCAGTAAGGGTGTACATTAGGCTATAAAATTATTTCCAAGAGTAAGAATTTCCAGCCTTTATAAACTGTTGTTCAGTATTCTTTGACCTACAGCACCTGAATGCCAACTAGACACCCATTGTAGTTTGTTAATACTATAATTAGGCTTCTCCTATAAGGATAGGAGATTCGGGGTCCTGTGACTAACCCAGTAAGGGTGTACATTAGGCTATAAAATTATTTCCAAGAGTAAGAATTTCCAGCCTTTATAAACTGTTATTCAGTATTCTTTGACCTACAGTACCTGAATGTCCAACGAGATACCCATTTTTGTTTGTTAATACTATAATTAGGCTTCTCTATAAGGATAGGAGATTCGGGGTCCTGTGACTAACCCAATAAGGATGTACATTAGGCTATAAAATTATTTCCAAGAGTAAGAATTTCCAGCCTTTATAAACTGTTGTTCAGTATTCTTTGACCTACACCACCTGAATGTCCAACGAGACACCCATTTTAGTTTGTTAATACTATAATTAGGCTTCTCCTATAAGTATAGGAGATTCGGGGTCCTGTGACTAACCCAGTAAGGGTGTACATTAGGCTATAAAATTATTTCCAAGAGTAATTTCCAGCCTTTATAAACTGTTGTTCAGTATTCTTTGACCTACAGCACCTGAATGTCCAACGAGACACCCATTTTAGTTTGTTAATACTATAAATAGGCTTCTCCTATAAGGATAGGAGATTCGGGCTCCTGTGACTAACCCAATAAGGGTGTACATTAGGCTATAAAATTATTTCCAAGAGTAAGAATTTCCAGCCTTTATAAACCGTTGTTCAGTATTCTTTGACCTACACCACCTGAATGTCCAACGAGACACCCATTTGTTTGTTAATACTATAATTAGGCTTCTCCTATAAGGATAGGAGATTCGGGTCCTGTGACTAACCCAATAAGGATGTACATTAGGCTATAAAATTATTTCCAAGAGTAAGAATTTCCAGCCTTTATAAACTGTTGTTCAGTATTCTTTGACCTACACCACCTGAATGTCCAACGAGACACCCATTTTAGTTTGTTAATACTATAATTAGGCTTCTCCTATAAGGATAGGAGATTCGGGGTCCTGTGACTAACCAACCCAATAAGGGTGTACATTAGGCTATAAAATTATTTCCAAGAGTAAGAATTTCCAGCCTTTATAAACTGTTGTTCAGTATTCTTTGACCTACAGCACCTGAATGTCCAACGAGACACCCATTTTAGTTTGTTAATACTATAATTAGGCTTCTCCTATAAGGATAGGAGATTCGGGTCCTGTGACTAACCCAGTAAGGGTGTACATTAGGCTATAAAATTATTTCCAAGAGTAAGAATTTCCAACCTTTATAAATTGTTGTTCAGTATTCTTTGACCTACACCACCTGAATGTCCAACGAGACACCCATTTTAGTTTGTTAATACTATAATTAGGCTTCTCCTATAAGGATAGGAGATTCGGGCTCCTGTGACTAACCCGTAAGGGTGTACATTAGGCTATAAAATTATTTCCAAGAGTAAGAATTTCCAGCCTTTATAAACTGTTGTTCAGTATTCTTTGACCTACAGCACCTGAATGCCCAACTAGACACCCATTGTAGTTTGTTAATACTATAATTAGGCTTCTCCTATAAGGATAGGAGATTCGGGGTCCTGTGACTAACCCAGTAAGGTGTACATTAGGCTATAAAATTATTTCCAAGAGTAAGAATTTCCAGCCTTTATAAACTGTTATTCAGTATTCTTTGACCTACAGTACCTGAATGTCCAACGAGATACCCATTTTTGTTTGTTAATACTATAATTAGGCTTCTCCTATAAGGATAGGAGATTCGGGGTCCTGTGACTAACCCAATAAGGATGTACATTAGGCTATAAAATTATTTCCAAGAGTAAGAATTTCCAGCCTTTATAAACTGTTGTTCAGTATTCTTTGACCTACACCACCTGAATGTCCAACGAGACACCCATTTTAGTTTGTTAATACTATAATTAGGCTTCTCCTATAAGTATAGGAGATTCGGGGTCCTGTGACTAACCCAGTAAGGGTGTACACATTAGGCTATAAAATTATTTCCAAGAGTAATTTCCAGCCTTTATAAACTGTTGTTCAGTATTCTTTGACCTACAGCACCTGAATGTCCAACGAGACACCCATTTTAGTTTGTTAATACTATAATTAGGCTTCTCCTATAAGGATAGGAGATTCGGGCTCCTGTGACTAACCCAATAAGGTGTACATTAGGCTATAAAATTATTTCCAAGAGTAAGAATTTCCAGCCTTTATAAACCGTTGTTCAGTATTCTTTGACCTACACCACCTGAATGTCCAACGAGACACCCATTTTAGTTTGTTAATACTATAATTAGGCTTCTCCTATAAGGATAGGAGATTCGGGGTCCTGTGACTAACCCAATAAGGATGTACATTAGGCTATAAAATTATTTCCAAGAGTAAGAATTTCCAGCCTTTATAAACTGTTGTTCAGTATTCTTTGACCTACACCACCTGAATGTCCAACGAGACACCCATTTTAGTTTGTTAATACTATAATTAGGCTTCTCCTATAAGTATAGGAGATTCGGGGTCCTGTGACTAACCCAGTAAGGGTGTACATTAGGCTATAAAATTATTTCCAAGAGTAAGAATTTCCAGCCTTTATAAACTGTTGTTCAGTATTCTTTGACCTACAGCACCTGAATGTCCAACGAGACACCCATTTTAGTTTGTTAATACTATAATTAGGCTTCTCCTATAAGGATAGGAGATTCGGGGTCCTGTGACTAACCCAATAAGGGTGTACATTAGGCTATAAAATTATTTCCAAGAGTAAGAATTTCCAGCCTTTATAAACTGTTGTTCAGTATTCCTTGACCTAAAGCACCTGAATGTCCAACGAGACACCCATTTTAGTTTGTTACTACTATAATTAGGCTTCTCCTATAAGGATAGGAGATTCGGGTCCTGTGACTAACCCAATAAGGGTGTACATTAGTCTATAAAATTATTTCCAAGAGTAAGAATTTTCCAGCCTTTATAAACTGTGTTCAGTATTCTTTGACCTACACACCTGAATGTCCAACGAGACACCCATTTTAGTTTGTTAATACTATAATTAGGCTTCTCCTATAAGGATAGGAGATTCGGGGTCCTGTGACTAACCCAATAAGGGTGTACATTAGGCTATAAAATTATTTCCAAGAGTAAGAATTTCCAGCCTTTATAAACTGTTGTTCAGTATTCTTTGACCTACACCACCTGAATGTCCAACAACAATCCATTTTAGTTTGTTAATACTATAATTAGGCTTCTCCTATAAGGATAGGAGATTCGGGGTCCTGTGACTAACCCAGTAAGGGTGTACATTAGGCTATAAAATTATTTCCAAGAGTAAGAATTTCCAGCCTTTATAAACTTTTGTTCAGTATTCTTTGACCTACAGCACCTGAATGTCCAACGAGACACCCATTTTAGTTTGTTAATACTGTAATTAGGCTTCTCCTATAAGGATAGGAGATTCGGGCTCCTGTGACTAACCCAATAAGGGTGTACATTAGGCTATAAAATTATTTCCAAGAGTAAGAATTTCCAGCCTTTATAAACTGTTGTTCAGTATTCTTTGACCTACACCACCTGAATGTCCAACGAGACACCCATTTTAGTTTGTTAATACTATAATTAGGCTTCTCCTATAAGGATAGGAGATTCGGGGTCCTGTGACTAACCCAGTAAGGGTGTACATCAGGCTATAAAATTATTTCCAAGAGTAAGAATTTTCCAGCCTTTATAAACTGTTGTTCAGAATTCTTTGACCTACAGCACCTGAATGTCCAACGAGACACCCATTTTAGTTTTTAAATACTATAATTAGGCTTCTCCTATAAGGATAGGAGATTCGGGGTCCTGTGACTAACCCAATAGGGTGTACATTAGGCTATAAAATTATTTCCAAGAGTAAGAATTTCCAGCCTTTATAAACTGTTGTTCAGTATTCTTTGACATAAAGCACCTGAATGTCCAACGAGACACCCATTTTAGTTTGTTAATACTATAATTAGGCTTCTCCTATAAGGATAGGAGATTCGGGGTCCTGTGACTAACCAACCCAATAAGGGTGTACATTAGGCTATAAAATTATTTCCAAGAGTAAGAATTTCCAGCCTTTATAAACTGTTATTCAGTATTCTTTGACCTACAGCACCTGAATGTCCAACGAGATACCCATTTTTTTGTTAATACTATAATTAGGCTTCTCCTATAAGGATAGGAATTCGGGGTCCTGTGACTAACCCAATAAGGATGTACATTAGGCTATAAAATTATTTCCAAGAGTAAGAATTTCCAGCCTTTATAAACTATTGTTCAGTATTCTTTGACCTACACCACCTGAATGTCCAACGAGACACCCATTTTAGTTTGTTAATACTATAATTAGGCTTCTCCTATAAGTATAGGAGATTCGGGGTCCTGTGACTAACCCAGTAAGGGTGTACATTAGGCTATAAAATTTTTTCCAAGAGTAATTTCCAGCCTTTATAAACTGTTGTTCAGTATTCTTTGACCTACAGCACCTGAATGTCCAACGAGACACCCATTTTAGTTTGTTAATACTATAAAAGGCTTCTCCTATAAGGATAGGAGATTCGGGCTCCTGTGACTAAACCAATAAGGGTGTACATTAGGCTATAAAATTATTTCCAAGAGTAAGAATTTTCCAGCCTTTATAAACCGTTGTTCAGTATTCTTTGACCTACACCACCTGAATGTCCAACGAGACACCCATTTTAGTTTGTTAATACTATATTAGGCTTCTCCTATAAGGATAGGAGATTCGGGGTCCTGTGACTAACCCAATAAGGATGTACATTAGGCTATAAAATTATTCCCAAGAGTAAGAATTTCCAGCCTTTATAAACTGTTGTTCAGTATTCTTTGACCTACACCACCTGAATGTCCAACGAGACACCCATTTTAGTTTGTTAATACTATAATTAGGCTTCTCCTATAAGTATAGGAGATCGGGGTCCTGTGACTAACCCAGTAAGGGTGTACATTAGGCTATAAAATATTTCCAAGAGTAAGAATTTCCAGCCTTTATAAACTGTTGTTCAGTTATTCTTTGACCTACAGCACCTGAATGTCCAACGAGACACCCATTTTAGTTTGTTAATACTATAATTAGGCTTCTCCTATAAGGATAGGAGATTCGGGCTCCTGTGACTAACCCAATAAGGGTGTACATTAGGCTATAAAATTATTTCCAAGAGTAAGAATTTCCAGCCTTTATAACCGTTGTTCAGTATTCTTTGACCTACACCACATGAATGTCCAACGAGACACCCATTTTAGTTTGTTAATACTATAATTAGGCTTCTCCTATAAGGATAGGAGATTCGGGTCCTGTGACTAACCCATAAGGGTGTACATTAGGCTATAAATTATTTCCAAGAGTAAGAATTTCCAGCCTTTATAAACTGTTGTTCAGAATTCTTTGACCTACAGCACCTGAATGTCCAACGAGACACCCATTTTAGTTGTTTAAACTATAATTAGGCTTCTCCTATAAGGATAGGAGATTCGGGGGTCCTGTGACTAACCCAATAAGGGTGTACATTAGGCTATAAAAATTATTTCCAAGAGTAAGAATTTCCAGCCTTTATAAACTGTTGTTCAGTATTCCTTGACCTAAAGCACCTGAATGTCCAACACGAGACACCCATTTTAGTTTGTTAATACTATAATTAGGCTTCTCCTATAAGGATAGGAGATTCGGGGTCCTGTGACTAACCCAATAAGGGTGTACATTAGGCTATAATTTATTTCCAAGAGTAAGAATTTCCAGCCTTTATAAACTGTTGTTCAGTATTCTTTGACCTACAGCACCTGAATGTCCAACGAGACACCCATTTTAGTTGTTAATACTATAATTAGGCTTCTCCTATAAGGATAGGAGATTCGGGGTCCTGTGACTAACCACCCAATAAGGGTGTACATTAGGCTATAAAATTATTTCCAAGAGTAAGAATTTCCAGCCTTTATAAACTGTTGTTCAGTATTCTTTGACCTACAGCACCTGAATGTCCAACGAGACACCCATTTTAGTTTGTTAATACTATAATAGGCTTCTCCTATAAGGATAGGAGATTCGGGGTCCTGTGACTAACCCAGTAAGGGTGTACATTAGCTATAAAATTATTTCCAAGAGTAAGAATTTCCAACCTTTATAAATTGTTGTTCAGTATTCTTTGACCTACACCACCTGATGTCCAACGAGACACCATTTTAGTTTGTTAATACTATAATTAGGCTTCTCCTATAAGGATAGGAGATTCGGGCTCCTGTGACTAACCCAGTAAGGGTGACATTAGGCTATAAAATTATTTCCAAGAGTAAGAATTTCCAGCCTTTATAAACTGTTGTTCAGTATTCTTTGACCTACAGCACCTGAATGCCCAATAGAACACCCATTTTAGTTTGTTAATACTATAATTAGGCTTCTCCTATAAGGATAGGAGATTCGGGGTCCTGTGACTAACCCAGTAAGGGTGTACATTAGGCTATAAAATTATTTCCAAGAGTAAGAATTTCCAGCCTTTATAAACTGTTATTCAGTATTCTTTGACCTACAATACCTGAATGTCCAACGATACCCATTTTTGTTTGTTAATACTATAATTAGGCTTCTCCTATAAGGATAGGAGATTCGGGGTCCTGTGACTAACCCAATAAGGATGTACATTAGGCTATAAAATTATTTCCAAGAGTAAGAATTTCCAGCCTTCATAAACTGTTTCAGTATTCTTTGACCTACACCCACCTGAATGTCCAACGAGAACACCCATTTTAGTTTGTTAATACTATAATTAGGCTTCTCCTATAAGTATAGGAGATTCGGGGTCCTGTGACTAACCCAATAAGGGTGTACATTAGGCTATAAAATTATTTCCAAGAGTAATTTCCAGCCTTTATAAACTGTTGTTCAGTATTCTTTGACCTACAGCACCTGAATGTCCAACGAGACATCCATTTTAGTTTGTTAATACTATAATTAGGCTTCTCCTATAAGGATAGGAGATTCGGGCTCCTGTGACTAACCCAATAAGGTGTACATTAGGCTATAAAATTATTTCCAAGAGTAAGAATTTCCAGCCTTTATAAACCGTTGTTCAGTATTCTTTGACCTACACCACCTGAATGTCCAACGAGAACACCCATTTTAGTTTGTTAATACTATAATTAGGCTTCTCCTATAAGGATAGGAGATTCGGGGTCCTGTGACTAACCCAATAAGGGTGTACATTAGCTATAAAATTATTTCCAAGAGTAAGAATTTCCAGCCTTTATAAACTGTTGTTCAGTATTCTTTGACCTACACCACCTGAATGACCAACGAGACACCCATTTTAGTTTGTTAATACTATAATTTAGGCTTCTCCTATAAGTATAGGAGATTCGGGGTCCTGTGACTAACCCAGTAAGGGTGTACATTAGGCTATAAAATTATTTCCAAGAGTAAGAATTTCCAGCCTTTATAAACTTGTTCAGTATTCTTTGACCTACAGCACCTGAATGTCCAACGAGACACCCATTTTAGTTTGTTAATACTATAATTAGGCTTCTCTATAAGGATAGGAGATTCGGGCTCCTGTGACTAACCCAATAAGGGTGTACATTAGGCTATAAAATTATTTCAAGAGTAAGAATTTCCAGCCTTTATAAACCGTTGTTCAGTATTTTTTGACCTACACACCTGAATGTCCAACGAGACACCCATTTTAGTTTGTTAATACTATAATTAGGCTTCTCCTATAAGGATAGGAGATTCGGCCTCCTGTGACTAACCCAATAAGGGTGTACATTAGGCTATAAAATTATTTCAAGAGTAAGAATTTCCAGCCTTTATAAACCGTTGTTCAGTATTCTTTGACCTACACCACCTGAATGTCCAACGAGACACCCATTTTAGTTTGTTAATACTATAATTAGGCTTCTCCTATAAGGATAGGAGATTCGGGGTCCTGTGACTAACCCAT
This sequence comes from Ambrosia x helenae, assembly GCA_030844895.1. Classification (NCBI taxonomy): domain Eukaryota; kingdom Viridiplantae; phylum Streptophyta; class Magnoliopsida; order Asterales; family Asteraceae; genus Ambrosia; species Ambrosia x helenae. Next base: position 43,184 of record JAUTDX010005962.1, read on the forward strand.
AAGGGTGTACATTAGGCTATAAAATTATTTCCAAGAGTAAGAATTTCCAGCCTTTATAAACTGTGGTTCATAATTCTTTGACCTACACACCTGAATGTCCAACGAGACACCCATTTTAGTTGTTAATACTATAATTAGGCTTCTCCTATAAGGATAGGAGATTCGGGGTCCTGTGACTAACCCAATAAGGGTGTACATTAGGCTATAAAATTATTCCAAGAGTAAGAATTTCCAGCCTTTATAAACTGTTGTTCAGTATTCTTTGACCTAAAGCACCTGAATGTCCAACGAGACACCCATTTTAGTTTTTGTTAATACTATAATTAGGCTTCTCCTATAAGGATAGGAGATTCGGGGTCATGTGACTAACCCAATAAGGGTGTACATTAGGCTATAAAATTATTTCCAAGAGTAAGAATTTCCAGCCTTTAAAAACTGTTTGTCAGTATTCTTTGACCTACAGCACCTGAATGTCCAACGAGACACCCATTTTAGTTTGTTAATACTATAATTAGGCTTCTCCTATAAGGATAGGAGATTCGGGTCCTTGACTAACCAACCCAATAAGGGTGTACATTAGGCTTATAAATTATTTCCAAGAGTAAGAATTTCCAGCCTTTATAAACTGTTGTTCAGTATTCTTTGACCTACAGCACCTGAATGCCCAACTAGACACCCATTTTAGTTTGTTAATACTATAATTAGGCTTCTCCTATAAGGAAGGAGATTCGGGGCTCCTGTGACTAACCCAATAAGGGTGTACATTAGGCTATAAAATTATTTCCAAGAGTAAAATTTCCAGCCTTTATAAACTGTTGTTCAGTATTCTTTGACCTACAGCACCTGAATGTCCAACGAGACACCCATTTTAGTTTGTTAATACTATAATTAGGCTTCTCCTATAAGGATAGGAGATTCGGGGTCCTGTGACTAACCCAATAAAGGGTGTACATTAGGCTATAAAATTATTTCCAAGAGTAAGAATTTCCAGCCTTTGTAAACTTTGATTCATATTCTTTGACCAAAGCACCTGAATCCAACGAGACACCCATTTTAGTTTGTTAATACTATAATTAGGCTTCTCCTATACGGATAGGAGATTCGGCTCCTGTGACTAACCCAATAAGGTGTACATTAGGCTAAAAAATTAATTTCCAAGAGAAAGAAATTCCAGCCTTTAAAACCGTGTTCAGTATTCTTTGACCTACACCACCTGAATGTCCAACGAGACACCCATTTTAGTTTGTTAATACTATAATTACTTCTCCTATA
>JAUTDX010005963.1:0-20297 GCA_030844895.1 Ambrosia x helenae
AAATGCTATTTGAACTTAAGTATTCTCTTTCTTATCCATGCAAAATTGACAGTAACCGATTGTTTATTTCTTGAACAACGTAATTTTTGGGAGCGAGTATTGCATTTCGTGAAAAATAATTGAATTACTTAAATTATTTAAAATAGAAGGATACACAAACTCAATTATCTTTGATATTGGATCATTAGAGTCTTGAATTAGAAGATCTTGTGGTATCTCAATAATTGCATCAGCATCTTTCATACCACCAAATTACCTTCACCTATATCCAAAAGCCATTGAACAAACCTATTAGTTTCTTCAATATCCACTGAATTGTTTTTGCAGGTCAGGCGAAATTTTTTTGTCAATTTGAGTACCTTGCAATTTCGCCAAACATAAGATGAACTTAAAGAGGAACTTACAATTTGTTGTCTACTTCCATTTGGAACCAAGGTAGGATTTGTCTAAAATCTCCCCCAAAACAATAACTTTTCCACCAAATGGTAAGTCAGATGAATTAGAAGATGTGGATGCAAAAATGTCTCTTAACGATCTATGCAAAGCTTCAAATCCATGTTTATGTACCATTTGTGCCGCATCCAAAATAAGAAGTGATGTTTCTTTTAACAAAAATGCAAGTTTACTATCTGGCTTTATGTGAAAAAATGAATCCTCAACACAATTCAAAGGACTGTGAAACCTGGAGTGGGGCAGTCCTACCTCCTGGCAATAAACGAGATGCAATTCCCCGCTGAGCAACATTTTACACCACCTTTCCTTCACATCTTAGGGAAGAAGATAACGTCTTCTAAAGATACGTTTTCCATGTGCCTCCATAACCATAAACAAAAACATGCCTCCTTTGTTTTTTGTAACTGCATTGATGATTTCTATATAAATATTTCTTTTTTTCTTCAGTCAGGGAATGAAAAAGATTGTTAAAATCTTGCTTTAACAATTCTTTGTCATAACGCAATTCTTCATGTAGCAAAGTGTTACTTAATAAAGATACACACTCTTCGTCAAAAAAAGGCATCGTGGGAAACCTTGGAAGACTTGAGTTATTTCTAAGTAAACACTTTTCAATTCAAACAATGCAAGGTTTTTTATTTTATCTTCATTAAGTATCAAACCTACAAAGTTCAAAACATTCAAATTAAAAATATTCATGTTCTAACAAAAATAACTTTACTTATAAGTAAAAATATGACATAAAAATATGAATTTCTTACCTGGATTGTCCGATCGTTTGTTATGTAAAATTCCATTTGATAAGTTGTTCCATATTGTTCCCATACAAATTAGGTCTGGAGATACCATCTTACATTAACATTGTAGCAAATAAAAATCTTAGATAATAACCAGAACCTATAAAACTTTCTTCTGCAATTGCATCGATGTACTCTTTGTCATCGTCCAAAAGGCCATATGCATAACATGCATCCCTAAATGTAGGAAACTGTATACCATTTACGGTTCTAATTTCTTCAAACGGTTTAGGGCCTTTCACTTTGTTCAACAAAATCCTTAAATAATATGCCTCACAAGAGATGGAGGAACCAAATAAATTCTACAATTGAAAAACCTCTTTCCCTTTCTTTCCATTCTTTTTGGTCAGCTTTCCAAACAAACTTTGTACGGAATTCGACATAATTTAGTGTTCGTGCTAGTTCAGAACTTTTATTGCAGTTCATCCACTCCATAAACATCGTCGCAGAAACAAAATCCTTATTTAGCACATCATCTAAGTCATCATATGAGTCATATATGACTTGTTGTTGGTCCGAAAGATGCTTCATCATAAGATAGAATACTCCAAGATGTTTCACATGCTGAAATATATCTACAATTGTAGTATTCTTTTATTTCATCCGTAGATTCTTGATGGTCATTTTGTTGATTGCTTTGTACAAATGAAATAGTTACCCTATCATGACCTTTATTTATATATTCAAACAAATACCTGATTGAACCCGCCTGATTACACCACTCCACATTGATGTGTGCATGATATCTTTTCAAAAGAACTTTATTATTACGGAACAACATATCTATTATCCAACTTCAAACCTGATTTTCTCCACAAACAACCCTGAATTCCTTCTTCTATAATCTTGAAAACCATCGACGTCTATGCATGTGTGTTCCTTGAATGCTTTAGGAAAGTGTTTTGAACATTTTCCATCCACCATGCAAGGACATCTTGGATTTTTACCGACCGCATGGACCATGAATCATGTAAATAATAATAATAATGTAAAGGTAGATCATGGAAAGTTGAACTCAAGAAACAAAGATGAAAACCGATTAATATTCTTTATGTATGAATAATGACCCTCTGGGCAAACCTGCGTAAAGGACTAAAGCCACATATCTTTCCATTAATGCCAACGATGATTGCCAGAGGGTCACTATTCATATATAAAGAACATTAATCGGTTTCATCTTTGTTTTCTTGAGTTGAATTTTCCATGATTTACCTTAATCATCTCGTAGAGATATCTGTCAACGATGAAAGAGAACCCGAAACAATAGAAGTCTTGAAGACTAAAAGTCTTTTTGCAAAAAGATAGACCACACAACTAGAGCAAAAAGTTGTGTGTAAGTTTTATTTAGCGTAAAAACTTCATTGTACATATACCTCCTTATCTAAAACAAACCACATCATTGTACGTATACCTCCTTCATCGTTGACAGATATCTCTCCGACAAGAGAAGATGAAGGATTACTACTCTGCACTTCAAGTAGAAAAAGATGAAGAAGAATAAATGAAGTCTATTATAGAGGTTAGTAGGTTACTCATTATCGCTGGACGTTAGCGGTGTGTGTTGATCGTTGGACGGTTATTTGGAATGTTCCTGATCATTACAGTTATGCCTTTTTTGATCAGAAAATATATTCCCAAACAATTAAAAACAACTTTTTCATGCAAGCAAGTAAAATTCAGTTGTTGGATAGTGAGTAATATAACTGGACAGTGAGATTGATAACTTCTCTATGGAAGTTGCTAAAATAGTTAAACAAAAGCTGAAATTGAACACTTATTTGGAATGTTCTGATCATTACAGTAAAATTTCAGTTGTTGGACCGTGAGATTGATAACTGGACAGGTTAGCCAGACGTTTGTCAAACGAACAAATAAAATAAACTTTTCATGCAAGCAAGTAAAATTCAGTTGTTGGACAGTGAGATTGATAACTGGACAGGTTAGCCAGACGTTTGTCAGACGAACAATTAAAATAAACTTTTTATGCAAGCAAGTAAAATTCAGTTGTTGGACAGTGAGATTGATAACTGGACAGGTTAGCCAGACGTTTGTCAAAACGAACAATTAAAATAAACTTTTCATGCAAGCAAGTAAAATTCAGTTGTTGGACAGTGAGATTGATAACTAGACAGGTTAGCCAGACGTTTGTCAAACGAACAATTAAAATAAACTTTTCATGCAAGCAAGTAAAATTCAGTTGTTGGACAGTGAGATTGATAACTGGACAGGTTAACCAAATCATACGAGGTGGCAGGAAAAAGCTGACATTTTGTTCCTTGTTGCAGACAGAAATCAACAGTCGGATCGACGATCTTGTTTACCCTCCCATTGACATCAAAAATGTTCTTTTGACAAACGTCTGGCTGAAAAAAAAAACTAACTCAAAAGACCAAAAAATAACAATTTTTTTTTTATTCGAAGCGCCTCGCTTAGGCCAAAGTGAGGCGCTTCGGGTCACAAATCAACTTTTCCTGACCTTGTACCGAGGTAGTTAAAAAGTAAAGAAAGCGCCTCGCTTAGGCCTAAGCGAGGCGCTTTCAGGAGGGTGAAAATAGAAGTGGGGGTTTAAATATAACCACCCTTTCATATTTATTATGCTTCCATGTTGGTTCTAATATGTTTTCTTATGTAGTTTTTCTTCTATGGTTTAAATGTGTTTGTTTTTTTTCTTTATTTCTACTATATAAAGAAACTATTTTACAAGACAAAAACAAGGCATCATGATGCTATAAATAAATCCAACAATGGTACAACCAAAGTAAGAAACTTTTTTTATTCAACCAATTAACACATATAACATATATACATGAGTTCTTTATTGCCACATAATCAAACACCGATAACTTAACACATGAACTCAACACAAAAGTACTCCCGTATAACTTGACACGCATGCAAACAAACGAAATACATCTCATGGATGCAATATATGCATAATATATATGTTTATAAGATGCATGTGATTGAAAGCTTCCAAAGCAATCATTCATGAAGCTGATACTCAGCTAAACTTCCCACCTTAACACTTGTTGTGGTGCCATTACTGGTGTATGAGCTTGTATATGATGAACTCTTTTTCGTGTAAGTGTAACCCCCTGAGGTAGATCACCCACGTAGTTTCCTGCGTTATTACTTGCTGTGGTGCCATTGATGGCCTGTGAGGTTCTCTGTACTACGCCCCCTTCCCAATTCCTGCTGACACCCATTGGTGGATTAAACCTTCCAACTCCATAGCTGTTACGGTTGGCCTGCGCACAAAAACGTTAATACGCATTAAACTTAAAAAGACAACCAACAATTTCATGTGAAAATACACTTACTCTAGTGTGCATTTCATGGTGTCCCTTAATGGGAATAGTAGGTTTCGTGAGAATACGATTCATATTGTTGTAGACCACATCAGGTTGACCAACCACTACCTCACCATACATGTTAACAGTTTCATGTGGATCAACCTCTTCTTCTTCATAGTACTCCTGCACTCAACAAATCTAACACATTTAACCTAAAAAGCACCTCAACAATTTGTGTGACGTCAATATACTTACATCGTCACAATTTTTGCTCACTTCCCCTGGGGTTTTCCAAGTAATTTTCTGGCTATTGACAACGCCATTGTCTATCTTGACCTGATGGATGACACCCTCAGGACTTTCCATTAACCGTCTTTGAGGTACTATATACACTATGTCCTCTTGTTGTGCCCTTGGTGAACGCATCATTCTGACGCTGAGATGCAATAAGGTGTGTGAGATTATATGTCATGCTTAGGATGCTTGCCATCACCTATGAACTGAGGCTCTATTTATAGCCTATCTTTCATTACCAAGTAGGATACATTATATATATGTATATGTATATATATATATATAATTTAATGTTAATGCGAACCTATCCACCGTACCACTTTTTTTGGGATAATTGCACAAATAAACATTTGACCAAAGTAATTTGCAAAAATAATCATATGATGCGTCTAAACAACAGGGACAAGACACTCTTTGCGTCTACCAATCAGACGATTACACGTGTAAAGCCTTTAGACGCCTTAATTTTTAATGTCACTGCGTCTAATCATTAGACGCGAAAAAGGTTTGAGTCTAAAGAACAGACTCTTAAATAAAGAGTCTAAACCTTTTTAGACTCTTTAATTTAAGAGTCTGTTCTTTAGACGTAATCTTTTTTCGTGTCTAAAGATTAGACGCAAGACCTTAAAAATTAAGGCGTCTGAAGGCTTTACACGTGTCTCGTCCTGTTGTTTAGACGCAAATAGTGTCTCGTCCCTGTTGTTTAGACGCATACTATGTTTATTTTTGTAAATGACTTTGGTCAAATGTTTATTTGTGCAATTATCCCTTTTTTTACTATTTATAAATTTTATTCGTTATCTTTGTTATACTTCTCTGTTTTGATTTTATATTTATAATGAAAATTGTACTCCTCATACGAAGTAATCAACAATAAATCTCAATCGATATATCATATTCTCAAATGTACCTTAAGTGTACACTTGTGGTTTATCTTTTGGTATTTAGGTGAGCATCACATCATACTGAAACTAGTACCCAGAGTTCAAAGCATAGATGTCGTAACAAAAGGTATATACAAAGGATGTAAAAAAAGTTACATTAACAATAATAAACTATGAAGATTAATTTTTAATAAAATAGAAAATATATAATGATCAGCATGAGCTAGAATACAACCAACCCGCTTTTTTTCCATGTGAAATGTGAAATATATCTCTCTTTTCCATATCTTGGTTATTACTTTATTTTCGGTTTTGTTTTTAAGTATTTTGAGAAATTTTACTTTATACAAAATCTATTCTTATTATTATTACATGGAAAGTAAATATACGATTGTTATACACGTAATATTACGTATAAAACTTCTCAAACCTAAATCATTTTAATTAATTTGTCTCATAATTAAAACTAAAAGCTATTAATCATTCAAACTAACTTTTGACGGTTTCATTAAAATTGAATTAGAGTTGAAAGAATAGAAACCAAACCCTAGGGGCCATTGCATGGTGCCCGTTAATTGGAAAACCAGGTTGTCGGGGACTAAGGTTCATATTGCTGTAGACCTTTTCAAGTTGATCAACTTCCCATCACTATCGACGGTATCGGGTGAATCAACCTCTTCATCTCCATAGTACTCTGCACACAACAAATCTAACATATTTAACCAAAAAGAACGTCAACAATTTTGTGTGATAATATACCTACATCGTCATAATTTTTGCTCACTACCCCTGGGGTATTCCAAGTAATTTTCTTGCTATTGACATTGCCATTATTGTCAATCTCGACCTGATGGATGACACCCTCAGACTTTCCATTAACCGTCTTTGAGGTACTATATACCCTATGTCCTCTTGTTGTGCCCTTGCTGAACGCATCATTCTGACCCTGAGATGCCATTAAAGGTGTGTGAGATTATATGTTCTGCTTTAGGATGCTTGTCATCACCTATGAACTGAGGCTCTATTTATAGCCTATCTTTCATTACCATGTAGGAAAAATATTATATATCTTTTTAACATTAAATGCGGACCTAACCACGGTCCTACTTTTTTTTTTTTTAATTTATAATTTTATTCGTTACCTTTGTTATACTTTTCTGTTTTGATTTTATATTTATTTATCATATTTGTAAACTAGATTTATACAATGTGAGCGTCTCGGGGTTGAGAAATTTATATGGCGTATAAATTTTATATACAAAATAGACTGATACGCTTTACAGTTACATGTAGCAAATTTTCAGGTAGCACCTAACATAAAACAATTAACAATGTATCTTCAATGTTAACGCCTAACCTTAAACAATGTATAACTCTAATATTAAAATCTAACTTAAAACAACGTACAACTGCAATGCTAACACCTGTTGTAAATAGAATTCATATTTACTAGTTTGAACATAATTAATGATTTGCCTATATATGATTAAGGAATAACTTGAACACTTTGTGTTTTTTTCCCGTATGAACAAAACCTCACAAAAAATCGTTTTTTTTCCTCCGTTTTTTTATATAGCACTATAGTACTCGTTGGAAAGATAATAAAATGATCTTTAATTTGGTGTAATCTTTTATTTAAAAAATCTTTGTAGATAAAACATATGAACGTTTAAAAATTATGGGAGGAAACATGAGAGAGAAAAATTCAATTTTGTTTCTAAACTTTTTTTTTCCTTAAAATATCTTAATGCCACATTACATCCTACATGGCACTCTCAATGGGAGAATGACTATATGAGTCTCATGTAAGATTTAGCCCTTTGAAATAAATATATATATATATTATATATATATAGGATTTGGATCATTTGAGAACCACCATTTAGGGAGAGAACCAAAGAACCAAGTGTGAACACAAAAACCCCTCCACCAAAAAATAAAAAAAAATAATAAAAAAATTATATAACCTAAAAAATAAAAAAGGAAAAAAAGTAAAAACACCAAAATGTTTTTTTAGTGTTAATCTTTCTGAAAAAAAATAAAAAAAATAAAAAAAAAAAAAAAACAAAAAAATGGCTTTTTTTACGTCAGGTCTGATGCACATGTGCATTTTGCTGTTATATATATACATACATATACCGTATGCACATGTGCATTTCACTATTAGAGCACACTTTTGAATAAATTATCAATTACCATAATGAAATAATCATTAAATGGACGTGATATGATATATAAGGTGGAAAAAAATTTATTCAATGATCATTAAATAAACGCGAAGTGCATTTCACTATTATAGTTAGGTTTTTTTTTCATGGGTTTAGCTTTAGGGTTTAGTTTTTAGGTATGATGGGAATGGGGTTAGGTTTTTTTAGGTTGTTGGTGAATAAATTTAAAAAAACCCCTATATAAAACTATAAAATAAGGTAATTGTACTACATGCACATGTGCATTTCACTATTATAGTTAAGTTTTTAATGGGTTTAGCTTTAGGGTTTAGTTTTTGGGTATGGTGGAAGAGGGGGTATCTTTTTGGGGGGATGGGATGGAGCGTTTTGGTTTTTGGTGTGGGTGCGGGGTTAGTGCACATGTGCATTTCACAATTGGGGGGGGGGGGGGGGGGGGTTGGGCGGTGTGGGGGATGGGGGGTTTAGGTTTTTAGGGAGTGAGGTGGGTGGGTTTAGGTTTTTAGGGGGTGGAGGTGGGGTTTTTAGGTTTTTTTTGTTTGTGTTGACACTGGTTCTCTGGTTCTCTCCCTAAAGTTGGTTCTCGTATGATCCCTACCCTATATATATATATATATATATATACACTAGCTGATTAGTCCGAGATAGAAAAATCTAATATGACTTAATAAAAAAAAAAAATAAAGAAGAAAACATGAAGCATCATTAAGCTACGGGCCTTGATCGGTTTTATCTGCTTGTACACATGAATCACCATGCGTCTTTTGAAATTCATCCATCACCTAATCAAAATGTGCATAACAAATTTATTGTATGACCAATTAAAGAGCATATAAAACCATTTACTGGTGATAAAACTTAAAATAAAATCTATTGTATATAGGACATGATCTTTTTTAAGACGACCTGTATTACAAAACCTGCAATTTTCCACATTGTAATAGTTATATAGCAATCAAAATCAGTTACTTTAGCTATCCATTGTGTTGATAACTTAACGTTTATACAGCCAGGGCCAGCCACAGAGCACGATTCTCTCATGTCAGCGCTGGAAGATTTCGCATGATCGTCTATATGTTATAAAGAGCATATAGAACCATTTAACTGCTGTTAAAACTTAAAATACAATCTATTATATATATGACATGACAGTGAAACAAAGCTCAAGTTTCGTCAAGGCGTGGCTAACCAGCAAAAACAACATTGCATATGAGATGCAAACAACAACAACTATATCGAAAGAACAAAGAAGACCATATCGTTACCTTAAGCGAAATCTGAGTTCAAATCACGGATACTGGTGTATGAGAGAAATTGTTGTTTCGTCAGCTTCATTTAATCAAAACATCAACACACCCACAACTAATAAAAAATAAAATCAAATTAAAGTTTATTAATTCAAATAAAAGTCAACATGGAACAACATACCGAAGCGACTTGATTAAGATCCACAAGAAACAAAACGATTGTCAATTAATGATTACCAAACCAAACCCTCTCTAATAGATCCCAATTTATTAGAGAGGGTTTGGTTTGGTAATCATTAATTGACAATCGTTTTGTTTCTTGTGGATCTTTAATCAAGTCGCTTCGGTATGTTGTTCCATGTTGACTTTTATTTGAATTAATAAACTTTAATTTGATTTTATTTTTTTATTAGTTGTGGGTGTGTTGATGTTTTGATTAAATGAAGCTGACGAAACAACAATTTCTCTCATACACCAGTATCCGTGATTTGAACTCAGATTTCGCTTAAGGTAACGATATGGTCTTCTTTGTTCTTTCGATATAGTTGTTGTTGTTTGCATCTCATATGCAATGTTGTTTTTGCTGGTTAGCCACGCCTTGACGAAACTTGAGCTTTGAACTTTCAAAAATTGAAAGATAAAGAACAAAGTTGCAAATAACATTCAATCGTTTACAATTAATCAATAAAACAAATAGCAAAAAAAAAAAAACATTAGATGCTTAGATTGCTAGATCCGAACAAACAATAAACCTAGATTAAATAACTCTACAAAGATAATTTATTATTATAATTATTATTAAATCCAAATAAACAAGATGTTTTTATAATAGGTAACAATATCGTATTAAAAGATAAAAGATTTTTAAACTTAAAATATATAAAAAGAGCATTGATGAATAAATAGTTTGCGATATAAATCTATTTTTTTTAAATTCTCACAAGAAGCCACGTGTTACATTTAAAGAGGCGAGGAGGCCATCAATGAATGCCAGGTCATCAAATACCAATTCTTTTATATAGATTAGGGGGACGGGGCGCTACCAGAATCGGTCACGGGTACCAAATTCGGGTTCAAGTTACCGTGCTGATTAACGAACTGTGGCACAAACTTTCACACACAAATTAATTAATTTTTTTTTTGCTTACTTCAATAAATCACCTTCAATGATTAAAATTGTTACATAAACTTAAAACGGGTAGCAAAATCAGTGTCATGCGCACGTGGGTTTTCGAGCCGCATTCGTGTCCGCAGGTCGTGCGGGTGTCGCGTTGGTTCAAGAATTTTTCCCGAAATAGAATCATCTTTGCACCCCTGCGCGCAGGTAGGTGCCAGAGTATAATATAATACAAAGAATTTAATCTCTTTCATTTGGTTTCACCTTTATTGTTAAGTGTTTTATATTTTTATCACACGAACAAAATCGATTCGACCGGATGTAAACCAAAATTTTTATTGTTAAGGATTTTATATTTTTATCACACGAACAAAATCGATCCCACCGGATGTAAACCAAAATTTTTATTATTATTATTATTATTATTATTATTATTATGTGTGAAAATAATTGATAGTTGGGTAAAGAATCAGTGGAGTGCTGCCTGAAAAAAAGTGTTTCAGTGAAGGAAATCAGTGAAGTGATGTGACAGTGCAGGATTGATAGAAATCAGTGAAGTGAAAATATCTTCTGTGAAACGCCCTTCCCCTCTTAATATATATATATATATAGTGATACACTTGTGGATTATCATTTGGTATTTAGATTAGCATCACATCATCTGAAGCTATGTCCTTGAAAGTTAAAAACATAGATGTCGTCACAAGTAACAAAAGGTATATACAAAGGATGAAAAAAAAGTAAAATTAACAATAATAAACTATGGAGATTATTTTTTTAAAAAAGAAACATATGATGATCACCATGAGCTAGAATACAGCCCGCTTACTTTTTTTTTAACATCTATAATCTATCTATACCATATCTATCTATCTATCCATTCAATAATAGGAGAGTCGTGAGTGACGTCAGAAAACTGATGTGTCAACACCTTAGGTAAGCCACTAATGCCTGCGTGATGCAAAAAGTGACATCAGTAATCACCTTAAAATATTCAGAAAAAATACGTGGGCCACGTTAAAGCACCGCTGTTGTCCTAAACAGCGGTTCACAACCAAAGGGCTGCCGTCAAGCAGCAGCTGTTAGCCACATACGCTGCAGCATTGTAGGCCCTAAGTTTGAATTTTAAGGGGGAAAATTTAAATTAACGTAGGGAAATGTGGCTCATTAGCTCCTTATATATATGCACACAACCAATTCAGTCATTTCTAGTATCAGCTTTCAATTTTGTAAACCTAAACAAAGATTTTCAAATTTCACTCTTAAAAGATATCTTTAAAACCGTGCCGTGTCGACGTCATTGGACGGTGAATAAAAGCACGTCACTTTCATTCGTGATCTGAATCCAGCCAAAGACATGTGGTACATGAAGGCTCGAGTCATAAGGAAGTGGAAGACAGCCTATAAGTTGGAGTTCATATTCATTAATGAGCAGGTAAACTTTATATCTTGGTTTATTCATAAAGACGTGTTCTTTTCTGCATGCTTTTTACCTTCTGTTAACCGATATGTAGGGTGATAAGATTCAAGGTTCTACCAAGGCACCTTTTATGTAAATTTTTGACAGTCAAATTGAAGAAGACGCGCGTGGTTGTCTTGTCTAAGTTCGGTGCAGGTGAAAATAAGGACATCTACAGAGCTGTAACTCATCAATTCAAAATCATTTTTTTATCGTTGTACAACTGTGAAACAGGTTAACGGTTGGGAAGGTGTGGAGCATGGTTTCAACTTCATACCTTTTAACCAAATCCTTAACGGAGAAGCCAAGAATCTATTGAGCGTTGGTTTGTATTTTATTCTTTACCTTAGTACAAGGTTTAACATTTAGTTTGGTTGAACACTATTGCTTTATACTTAACAGATGCTTGGTAAAATTGTCTGTTTTCTTTTTTACAGATGTTGCTGGAAGCGTCATCTAGTGTGGCGACTTGGATGTGTTTGGACGACCTCCTAACGAAACCAAACGAATGAATCTTGATATTTAGGACTTAGAGTAAGGATTCCTTAAAATTGTTATACAGTTTTTTTGAAAAGTGTTGTATCTTCTATTCACATACCGGACGCTTAACAAAAGCATTCTTTTTTTCATGTCAGTCTTATGCATCAATAGTTGTAAACAATCATTGTTTATAACTGCAAATTTAATTTCTGTAGTAAATGTTATGAATAAGTTATTCTATGACTGGTTGTTTTGAATCTCATATGGAACACATTTATTAATCTAATAAATTATTTGTAATTAAATTTTGTATAGTATGAGGTTTTTGCTTTTGTTTTACATCTGTGGTTCTGTTGTTTTGTTACAGAGGTACGACCTTAAGATGTACATTGTGGAACTCTTACGCAATACAGTTTAAGGAATTCATTTCAAAGATCACTGAGGAGCATGTACTCGCTGTTATCCAGCATGGAAGGGTTAGAGACTGGAAAGGTAACTTGTGTTTCAGTGTTGTTATTTTAAAAACATATTAATATAAATGAAGTAAGTAAAAATATGTGTGTTGTGAAATTTTTAGAAAGAATTACAGTTCAAACCGATAAGTATGGATCTCGCCTCTTTCTCAATCAACTTATAGATGAGGTGTCTGACCTAAAGACGAGGTGCTATTTATTTATATTTCTATACGCAAGTTTACATTTATACTTTCTTTTAGCTAAGAGATGTAATTCTTTTCATTTTTATGTAGTTTGATGTTGAATCAAGAACAAGAGTCTGGTTGTACTTCTCAAACTGTTTTTTCGTCGCAGACTGTTTATCCATTGCGTCAGGAATTCATAGTTGGAACAGAGAAGAAGCATGTTAATGAGCTCATTGACATTCAAGAGGTTTCAATATTTTATTCGTACCTTTTATATGTGTTTAGTTTATTATATGTTTGTACTCTTTAAAATTGTTTGTTGCATACATATATACTATGTTTGCAGCCGATGTCTTATGTTGTCGTTGCGACCATAAAATGTGTTGAAGAAAGATATGGTTGGTTTTATGCTGCCTGCCGCAAGTGTAACAAGAAAGTTTTAAGTAAGTCAGACTATTTGCAAAACGCTGAAAAAGTGTCTGAAGCAATTCTCAAATTGCCTGCTACTGCTTTGGTTTGTCGAAAATGCCAATGTGAATGTACTTCCGTTACCACAAAGTATGTAAAGTAGTATATGTATACACATTTTTTGTTTCAGAGTTCTTATTTCATTTCATGCAGTTTTTTTAGTTAAATTATGTTTTATTTGTTTTAGGTTCAAGTTGCTGATAAGGGTTCAAGATGAATCCGGTAGTGTATCATTTGTGATGTTCGATAAAGATGTTATGAGGCATATTAGAGCTGCTGCAAGTGATATGAGGCATATTGGCTAACGCTGCCTTCTTTACCCATGTCTAACTAAGGCTAGGTTACCCAACACCCACCCCCAACAACCCTAATACATAAAAATAATAACACTAAACTACTAATAGTAATACTTATAAAAATAATAATTAACTAAACATAACTTAAACGAGAACATACCTTAGAACTATCTACGACAGGTTGATGTAGAGTCTCCCTACTCAGGCTCCTACTCGAGCTAATTTTTATCTATACGTCAACCTAAGTTTCATTAAAATTGGAGCATGGTTCAATTATACTATATTTTGTTATTATTACTAACGGTCTCCTATGCTAGCCCAGACACGTCAAGATATCTCATCTTTCAAATCATCATCTTAGTTGTTATGTACTTGTTCGACAATATACGAAATATAACTTCCATTTTTCAAACGTTATAATCATTACACAAAGGTTTAGGCGGTTTTTAACTATTACACAAAGGTTTAGGGTATTACATTCTCCCTCCTTAAAGAACTTTCGTCTGCGAACTTTGTCGTTACTTAAAAAGATGTGGGTATTTTTCCTTCATTTAATTTTCTAATTCCCATGTATAATCGGGTCCATGACGAGCATTCCATTTGACCGTAACTAATGGAATATCTTTTCTACGCACATCTTAATCTTTTTGTCTTCGATCTGTGTCAGTTCTTCAATGAAGTTGAGCTTTTCATGATAACTCCTTCAGGGGCGATACTTTTAGCATTACTTTATACCCTACTTGAAATTCTAGATGCTTTCGTCTGTGATCTGCATGGCTGTTCTATCTATTTTGGGCACTCTTCATCCTTTCTTTGATATGTTGAATCTTTTCTGTGGTTTCAACAACAATTTCTGGTCCTGACAGTTGACTTTCGCCTACTTTAGTCCAATAGATAGGGGTTCGACACTTTCTTCTATACAGAGCTTCATAAGGTGCAGCCTTCATGCTAGCATGATACCTATTGTTGTAAGCGAATTCGATGAGTGGTACATGATTGTCCCAACTTCCACCAAAGGCGATTGCACATGAGCGAAGCATATCTTCTAATATCTGAATAGTTCGCTCACTTTCTTCATCCGTCTGCGGGTGATATGCAGTGCTTAGGTTAAGCTTGGTTCCCAATTCCTATTGGAAACATTGCCAAAATCTGGATGTGAAATGACTATCTCTGTCTGATATAATCGATACCGGTACCCCGTGTCGTGAAACTTTTTCTTTGATGTAAATTTGAGCGAGCTTGTTCATCTTATAGTCTTCGCAAATCGGCAGAAAGTGTGCAAATTTTGTCAATCTATCTACTATGACCCAAATAGTATCATAACTGTGACTCGATCTTAGGAGCTTTGTAATAAAATCCATAGTGATTTTCTCACATTTCCATTATGGGATTTTAGGCTGCTGTAAATATCCTGATGGTTTCTAAAGTTCTGCTTTGACTTTGAGACAGGTAAGACACCTTCCAACATATCTGGCGATAGATTGCTTCATTCCTGGCCACCAATAGTTATTCCTAAGATCCTTGTACGTCTTGTCACTGCCAAGATGAATAGAATATTTGGACTTATGGGCTTCCTCTAAGATCGTGTCTTGCAGTCCTCCAAAACATGGAACCCAAATCCTAGTGTAAAACATTTGGATATTATCATTTCCAGTTGATAATAACTTTTGTCTCCCAACCATCCTTTCTTGTATAATATTATTCTCCTTTAAGGCTTCTTGTTAACTTATCTAAGAGGACTAGTTTTAACCTCTATCCTTGTTGCATGAATTCTTAGTGGTTCGGGTTTCTCTTTTCTGCTTAGAGCATCTGCTACTACATTTGCCTTACCTGGATGGTACTGGATCTCACAGTCGTAATCACTTAATAGCTCCATCCACCTTGTTTGACGCATATTGAGCTCTTTCTGCTCGAATATGTGTTTTAGGCTTTTGTGATCAGTATAAATGTCTCCAAATTTTAAGGGCAAACATTACTGCACCAAGTTCAAAATCATGGGTTTTGTAGTTACGTTTGTGAACCTTTAATTGTTGAGAAGCATAGGCAATCACCTTGCCTCTTTGCATGAGTACACATCCCATGCCATAATGAGAAGTGTAACAGTAGATCACAAAATCGTCTGTTCCTTCAGGAAGCGTATTATTGGGGAGCTACACAACTTTTGTTTTAGTGTGTTAAAGGCTTTTTCTTGTTAGGCCCAATCAAACTTGGATCCTTTATGGGTTAACATAGTTAGTGGTGTTGCAATCTTAGAAAAGTCCTGAATAAAATCTTCTATAGTATCTTGCTAATCCTAGAAATCTTCTTATTTTTGTGGGATTCTTTGGTACTTCCCACTTTTTAATGGCCTCAATCTTTGTAGGGTCAACTTCTATTCCTTGCTCGTTGATCACATGGCCAAGAAATTGAATTTCACGTATCCAAATTCACACTTTGAGAATTTTGCGTATAATTTCTCTTTCTTTAGCAATTCAAGGATTGTTCTATGGTGTTGTTTGTGCTCTACCTCATTCCTATAGCATATTAAGTTGTCATCAATGAAGATGATGACAAACTTATCAAAAAAGGGTTTACAGACTCTGTTCATAAGGTCCATGAACAATGCAGGTACATTGGTAAGCCCAAATGGCATTACCAAGAATTCATAATGACCATACCTAGTCCTAAAAGCAGTCGTAGGTACATCTTCTGGTGAAACTTTCACCTGGTGATATCCGGACCTCAAATCTATTTTAGGGAAATAACTTGCTCCCTACAATAGATCGAATAAAGCATCGATCCTGGGTAACGGGTACTTATTCTTTATCGTGGCTTTATTAAAGTCTCTATAGTCAATGCACATACGCATCGTCCCTTCCTTCTTCTTGACAAACAAAATGGGTGGTCCCCAAGGCGATGAGCTAGGTTGGACAAACCCTTTATCGAGCAACTCTTGCAATTGCTTCTTAAGTTCTTTCATTTCTGTTGAGCTAAACTATATGGGGACATAGCAATTGGCGATGTTCCGGGTACTAAGTCGATGTGGAACTCGACTTGTCTTTCGGGTGCCAGTCCTAGAAATTCTTCTGGAAATACCTCGGGTATTCTGTACTACTGACACATCCTCAATCTTATGTTTCTCCGTGCTATTTACAACATATGCTAAGAAGGCAATACATCCTTTTCTTAAACACTTATGTGATTGTGCTACATTGATGAGGTTCTTAACCTTATCAGTACGATCTCCAGATACTATTAGTCACATGCCATTGGGTAGTTGAAGTCGAACGACCTTTTTATCACATATGATTTGAGCATGATATGGTGCTAGCCAGTCCATTCTTATAACTATATCAAAATTCTCCAAGTTCCATTGGCATTAGGTCTATAAGGATCGAATGGTCATTTAAACTTATTGTACAATTCTTAGTAATGTCAACTATTTCCTTCTGACATCCATCGGCCAGTTCCACTGTGAAAGTGTTACCTAAACTTTGGGACTCCCGATTCAAATAAGGTCTAAATGTAGTGGATACTAAGCTTCTATTAGCACCAATATCAAATAACACACGTTCGTATACATCATTTACAAGCTACGTACCCGTGATTATGCCTGGAGTGTTCTTTGCTTCCTCTGTGGTAAGGACGAATACACGTCCCTTCGGTGATTTGGGTGTGGCCTTTCATTCCCAATTAGCTTGGAACATTCAAATTTCATGTTATTGGTATCACCACACTCAAAACATATCCTCTTCTCCTTGCATTTTAGAAGGGCTATGACCAGTATTTTTGCAGTTGAGACATGGCTGAAGACGACATATTCCAGAATGATATGTGCTACAGGTCTAAAAGAGAGGTACACTCTTTAGCCTTTTAAAATTGTTTCCTTTATTGTTATATTTCTTTTCTTCCCACTTTCGTTTTGGCGCAGGAGATTCAACTTCTCGCCGCAACATTTCAGCAGCCATGATGGCGCCAGCTTCATCAGTTTCTGAAAATGTCTTAGGAGATTTGGATTTGATGAATACCCTCATTTCGAAAGGTAATCCTCAAACGAAACTATTAATCGGTTATTCCTCAGTCGTGGCTAAATGAGGAACCAATCGAGATATCTGATTAAAACGTGTAACATACTCTCGATATATTTTATTTCCCAATTTTAACTGGAAGAACTCCACTTCTAGTTGCTCAGTTTCACTAAGAGGACAGAATTTTGCAAGAAATAAGTGAACAAATTCCTCCCAACTAATTCTTTTACTTTTTCTTTGCCTCTATTCGGACTACGATGTTCCACCAATGAAGGGCTTCAACATCAAACATATACACGGCAAGCCTTACTCTGTTGTAGTCATCACAATCACAAATATATAGTTTTGACTCCATTTGGTTGAGAAACTCTTGTGCCTCAATTGTTACTGTTCTTCCATCAAACGTCAGAGGTTTGTAGGACATGAAGTGCTTATAAGTGCACTCCTTTGATTTGGTTTCAGCTTTTTCTTTAGGAGGTAAGTTTTTCACTAGTTCTTTTATTTTCTTTCATTCTTTCCTTTGCTCGTACTGGTGTGGAGGCAATGAGCTTTGTTCGGATTGTTCTTCTGATTGATTAATATTACCAGTTTGTGCATTCGCTATTATTGTAAGACCAAGATCCTTCCCAGGTATCAAACAAACAATCGAGTGCGGAAAACAAGATTGAATGTGAAGAACAAAAGATTAAACATATGAAATCCCTTGTATTGCTGCTTCACTTGCACACAATTTCTAGGATTGTCTGGTACAAGGTGGTGGCTCTAGAATTACAAATGAAAGGATATGAAAGTCTAATGAATGTCTAACCCTAACAATGTAGCAAACATAACATTATATAGGGTCACTAAAGCCTTGGCCCACATGGCCTAACCAAGCCCATTAACTAAACTAAGCCCAACTAACACAAACAGGCTTGATAAAGACAAGCGTAAACCTACTCAATTTATGGGCCTTACAATATCCCCTAGTTTATGCTGTCTTTATCATGGCTTAGTAGGAAGAATATTCAGATCTTGATCTTCCAATCTTGGGTTCTTTCATCTTCCGTTGGAGGCAGCTTCATAACTTTAATTCATTATCAGCTTCAGCTTGAACATCTTACTGAAAAGAATGTGAGAGGAGGATTCGCACAGCTCTTTTCTTTGTCAATCTTCTCTTTCAAGCAATTTTTCAGGTACTTCTTCACTTATACTTTCATCGTCAAAAGATGGTTCACTTCAAGTTCTCCTGACTCAGGTACATCTTCTCAGTGTGGTGATTCATGCTTGTCAGCAACTGGAACTCTTTCATTCTGCATCAACCTCTGTTTCTTGAATTCGAATCAAATTCTGCAAATTCTCAGAATTTTATGAGCAAATAATTTATATAAACAGAGGGTCCAGTATAAACATGAACACCATATACTCAGTGTACTTTGAATTTAAATTCTCAAAACCTGAACTTTGTTCGAGAATCAGTCAAGTCCTCAAGATGGTCAATTTTTTATAAGAGAAAACAAAATAAAGTGAAACTCAAATTATTTACAATGCATCTTTTTGTGAGAATCATGTGCAAGAAGATCATATCCGCTTTGTCAAACTGTAACACACCATTAGTATATTCGTTCTGATAAACTTATTAAAGTGCCAGAAAGCAGTCCAAGACGATTACCAGCATTGTTTATCCACTTAAACAAACATACACACACGTCCTCAAGTCGATATTTTTCTTAATTTCTTAATGTGTGTTAGACCGAAATAACTGTGTGTCCCACATCATGACATACCCCCGCGATCAAGGTATGCACAAAGCTTCTTCATAACAGGTGAGTAAATTGCTGACATCTGTATGTTTTACAAGGTCAAGATCAACGGTGACCAGGTCTGCATATATCTGGATGCAACAGAGAGACAATGAATTCTCACCAGGGTTAAGGCAAATACCAAACTTTCGGTATGATCATTGCTTTAGGCTTTTGATTTATGCCTTTAGCTTAAATTCTCTTTGAGAATTTGGGGTTTGGCATTTCCTAATTGCTCTTTTAAGACGTCCTGACTGTGCCTAGGTCAGCATATATTTGGATGCAGCAGAAGGGCAGCCAGGACATCCCCAGATGTATCAACAATTTATAGACCTGAAATCTCAGATTTTGGCAATCTATCAGCGCAAGATTTAAGACCATAAGATCATACGTCGATGATTCGTTACCCACAAGTTACATAGTCCTTAATCTTTAGCATTAATTTTGGACTGAGTTCGTTGTGTAGTTTGCCTGCCAGTACATCATATAATGGAGCTGCAATCACACTTGATTTATTTTCTTTTCGAATTTAAGGTGTGGCATTTCAACAGCTGATGTACTATCATTTCTTCTTTTTCGCACCATGAAATCTCATTTTCTGAATCTTTTATTGTTTTTGTATTTTTCTTAGGGTATATCCCCCTAAATTTATGCTTAAAATTAAAATTTTAAAGAACAAATTTACAAACCTAAAACTAAGAAAAATATTTTTGTGTTGTTCTAAAACCATTCTCGAATTAAAGACCAATGACGTTCAAAATTAAATGCATCAGGTTTTGAAGCGTACCTCACTTGCTGATTTTACCTCCATTTTCTCCTTCAAGGAAACATACTCACTGTTTAAGAATTTAAAATAAATGGTATAACAGAGAGGTGTCACCTGTCATGTGCGTGG
>JAUTDX010005964.1:0-47053 GCA_030844895.1 Ambrosia x helenae
CGTCTTCACACATAACACATAATGAGTTATCCGTAGTAATATTCCTTCTCCTAAGCGCTGACTTGGTAGGAATACGATCCATCAGAGCTCCCCCACATGAAAATATTACACTTATTCGAAACCCATTTACATCATTTGAACACCCCATGACCCTTACCCAAATTATTTCCAGTTAACCACTTCCTAACCGCCGCAACAGAAAAAATTCGATTTTATACCCCGTTCCACCACCAATCGTTAACACAATTGATAAGCGAAACATGTTGAAGCGGTTCCGATAACTCTTCTAACTCCTATAACTTGATCGCTGAAGCCGGGTCCTTCTTCCAAGACCATATGACCGAAGTAACCATAATCCTCCCCTAGTTTAAATGTCTAAAACGAAACATGTCTTCCTCTCTTCCAGCTTAAAGAGAGATGAAAATGTATCCATCAATCTACATTTCACGACCCAAGTATCAATCCAAACCTTATCGACCTCCCAGTCCTCACGAACATTTAACTAAGTCCTTAAAACTCGAACCATGTATAATTAATCTATTGCTTTCTTTGACAGTGCTCGACCAAACACTAGTCATCGACTTTTTAACCGGATACACCTTCCATTTCCTTTTGGACCCATGAATAGCTTCCACAATCTTCTTCCATAAAGTGTTTGGCTCTGTTCTAAAGCGCCAAACCCTTTGGAAATTAGAGCTCGATTACAATCAAACAACCTCGACAGACACCCACCTTCCTTCTTTGTGCATGTAATCCTATCCCAAGCCAACCAATGAAGTTTTCTAACTTCTTCAGAGCCTCCCCAAAGGAAATTATTTATAAGAGACTCTATATTCTTCTAACACCTTCATGGGCGCCTTTATAACAAAAAATAATAATTTGACAGAGCTTTTAGAACGATTTGATTTAAACAACCTTACCCCTATGGATAATGTACTCGCCTTCCACTTAGAAAGCAGCGACCGAATCACCTCCATAACCGGCTCCCAGTTAGCAAATTTATTCATGTTTGCTCCCACCCGGATACCGAAGTACGTAAATATGGTATGGAATCACTTGAAACCCCATAACCTCGACCATTCTTTTCACCTTTTGCCTTCAACACCCAACACCAATCATAGTCGACTTATTCAAATTTATCTTCAAGCCGGAACAAATATAAAAGACCCTCAATATTCCTTTCAAGTTTAGGAGATTACGACCACTCCCCAAATACCATCACATCATCGGCAAATAGAAAATGAGACACACACGGGCCATTATTAGGAAGATAGATACCATCAAAAGCACCAATATGCACTGCTTCTTCTAAACAAATCCGATAAAGCCTCCATCACTATATAACAAACAGAAAAAGAAAATAGAATCTCCTTGTCTTATACCCTTTTTCACATCCAAACTCAAAAGTCGGGGGCCCATTCACCAGAATAGATGATCTCGCAGATTCAAGAATAACACGAATCCATTTACATCACAACGAAGGAAACCCCATTCTGCGACACGATATCAAAAAGAAAATTCCAACTCATGTTGTCATATGCTTTGGCAAATCAATCTTAAACATAAAACACTCCTTGCCAACGTTTCTTCGCCCATAATAATAGCTCATTCAGAACCAGAGGGCCATCTAATATAAATCTCCCAGATAAAAACGCCAAATTGGGACTCTGAAAGAATACTCCCAGAACCGGCTTTAACCTCGAAGCCAGAATCTTCGAGATAGCTTTACTATCACCCAATAAGATTAATCGCCTGTAATCGCCAAACGCATAAGGGTCTTTCACTTTTGGAACAAGTGTAATAAACGAAGAGCCCACTCCTTTGTGTATACCCCTTCTTCGAAGAATGTCTGCATAATTTTTGAAAATCATATGCAAAACAACTCCAATAACGTTTAATAAATTTAAAATTAAAGCCATCAGAGCCCAGAGCCTTATCATCACCACATTCAAATATAGCATTTTTTTTTATTTCTTCCTCTGTAAACTCCTTAATAAGCTCCTGACTATCATGCTCTGAGAGCCTTTCAATCCGCAACAAGAAAGCTTTCGGTCGAACAGGCATTTCCTTTTTAAACTTAGATTTGAAGAAACCAAAGACTTCCTTTTTCACCTCCGCCGTTTATTCTTCCAAACCCCATCTATATATATATCCTCGGTATAAAATTAGATGTCCGCTACTATCTATTATCCACGAAAAAACTTAGTGTTGGCATCCCCTTCCTTTGCCCATCGATTCTAGCGCGTTGTTTCAAATCTCGTAATCGAAATCTTTCCAACTGAGCCATCGCCGTCTTACCCTCTTCCCACATCCACAATTCCTCCTCTAACAGATACCTTACCTCCAACTCCTTTTCTAAGTTAACCAATTCCTCTTTAATAAGATTCTCCTCTTCTTTCTCTTTATCTCCATTCACAATTCGTCAATCCAATATAGCCCTCCTTAAGCACCTAAACTTGAGCATCAACCCAATATCCGGTGTCTAAGGAACGAGAACTCATTTACGGCCTTTAATACAACGCTTTCAAACCTAATGATACGCATGTATAGCTCATGGCATTATAGGCTAGTGGTATTTTGTGGTGGGATAAGACTTATGACCATTTGGTCATGTGCTCGACTCCCATAAGAGGGTTTTTTTCCAGATTTATTGGATTTTCTCTTGAATTTGTGTATATGTATTATTGCCGTATGATCAGATGGTTCCACTAGTGACCCAATGATACTCTAGTGATCCATCAGTGCTGCAAATTTACCGTTAAAAAAAAGATACCCATATATAAATAAAAGTACGACCAATTTAATAAATGCTTGACAAATGCATTAACATTTTAAGTTTCTCATTTTTCATAGTTAGTCTAGATCTCAAAGTATATCTTTTTCATGATATGGTTTAAATATATAAACTATTTTTTTTTTGTCAAACAAAACTATAGTATAAACTATACCTTACACACACGATCCGTGGTTGATGAATAGAAGAAGAAGCCAGATTAGAGTCCACTTCCCGGAGAATCTAGAGCGCATCAGCAGCTGACCATTGCTTTGTTTACTATTAAAATACTAATAGTTACTATATATACGATTCGATTGCATTTCTCATTATTTTTATTAAATTAATACGATACCTAACATAAGACACTAAAGCCAACTCCACACCATAGGGGCTTGGGCTTTATTTTAATGTAAACGACCTAGCAAATTAGTGCTAAAATTCTTGACTAATTTGTTTGTTGTTTGTTTTTATATAAATTAATTTTCAAGATTATACCACTCATCTCTAATGCATACTAATTTTTTATAACTAAATACAAGACCACCTAAAAAGTTGCATTACATGTATATTGGTGATATGATTTGCTTCTTTGCATTACATATAAGACATGTTTTGTATTTAGTTTCAATGTTCCAATAATAGAAACAAAATATTTTATTACATATAAAATAAAATACGGTTAAAAATATATTAACAAAGTATTTTTTTTAATGCCCAACAAACAATGTCCCGACAACTTGGGGTACCCACCAATTGGTTACAAAAGAACCCCATACGCCTCTAGTGAAGACATGTCTTAGGTGTCGCCCACAAGTAGCGCTGGGTAGCCAGAACCCACCAAGACACCAGTTCGGAGGAAAACCTGACCTCCCACCCGCCCGAAAGCATGACAGTGGAGAATCAGTAAAACCCGGTGAGATTAATGATCGAACCTGACAACTTAAAAAGGCTAGACTCTACCCATTATTTCTCATACCACTCCACCGCAAGGATGGTGGCATATTAACAAAGTATTGGTTAATCAGTATAAAATAAAACAAAAGGAATGTTGTAACAAAAAGTAATAACATTAATTAAACGACAACATCTTCATAGTATTTTTTTTTTTAATTCATATAAAGGATTTAATTCCATAACAAAAATTAAATTACATTTGGATAATGGGTAAACGAGTAAAAAGCTGCGCCGTTATCAATCCCGTTTAGAATCGCAAAACATATTCTACTGAATGCAAACTCTTAGTTTCTCGGACTCTACGAGTCACTGTGAACCACCGTCTGCCATTATAAGATGAGGATCAATTTGAAGCTTAGAACATAAATACATCCTTTTCGATCTTTGTCGGCATAGAGCACATACTGAATATAATAAAAACCAATAACACAAAACCGTCCTTGTTATTTTTTTTTATAGCAAAAATTGTATATTTTTGATTTGTGTAGAATGTTTTAGGGATGGAATAAAGAGTATAAAATATATCATGGGGAGATCAAATAAGAAGAAGATTACAAGAGAAGAGAACAAAAAGAGCAACCTATCACCTAGACAAAGTCACGCCCACAACTCACGTGAGTCAACCATGTTATACGGTGAGGCAAAATAGGGTTAATTAATTTAGTGTTTTTTTTTTAATAAATAGATTGTATATACATAATTACACACATACACATACACATACACATACACATACATTAACACCCTTCTAAGGACGCATAATAGTATAATACCATCAATTATAAGGAGGATGGACATCGTATTTTATTTGTATATAAACAATTGCTAACCTTTTCAAATATTGAAACATAGCCGTTTCTGAAAAAAACCTATAGCACAAATAAGGAGGATGGATATTAATAAATTATAGTCGACAACAAAAGTCAATGTGTAACTAAATCTCGTGTAAGAATCATTTGGGTAATTTGAGAACCTTAGAAGACCACTCTTTGTTCGAAACATTTTTTAGCTAATGATTGATGTCGTCTTCACAGGGAATTTGTGAAAAGTTGTAGTTTTTAACTAATTAATTAATTATTTGATTGGTTTAAATTTTTAAACAAACGAATTTGATTGTGATTTTGTAAACAATTACGGAAAAGAAGTAACATACTTCCGGTTCAATGATTCACCCAAACTTGTTTTATCTAGTTAGATACCACATAGACTTGGTCTTATTAAAGGTTAAATCTAAGTGATAAGTAAAAACAAGTTTATAATAATAACCTATGCAATATACTTACAAAACCATATGTGTCAAAAACCCTCCCAATGATCAGACTGCTCACGATATAAGAAACCGAACGCGAATAATAAAAGATAGGTAATTGCAACACACACAAATTATTTAACTTAAAATAACCACAACTATTTTTCAATAATGGAAAACAATTATCTTAAGTACTAGAATCAACAAGTTTTTGTTTCACATAAACGAATCATACACCCAGAGGTGATTACAAAGGAGTTTCATTGCTCATCATCATCATCTTATGTTCTTTAATGGTTGTTTTGATTGTTAATTGCATGAATGAATTGATGTAATTGGGTTTGGGGTGATAAAATTCATGCTTGGGAGCTCAAAAACGGCTAGGGTTGAAGGCGTCTTCGTTTTGGGTTTAGGTTATCGATGCGTTATTTTATCTAGTTAGATACCACATAGACTTGGTCTTATTAAAGGTTAAATCAAAGTGATAAGTAAAGACAAGTTTATAATAATAACCTATGCAATATACTTACCAAACCATATGTGTCAAAAACCTCCCAATGATCAGAATGCTCACGATGTAAAAAAAACCGAATGCGAATAATAAAAGATAGGTAATTGCAACACACACAATTTATTTAACTTAAAATAACCACAACTGTTTTTCAACAATGGAAAACAATTATCTTAAGTACTAGAATCAACAAGTTTTTGTTTCACATAAACGAATCATACACCTAGAGGTGATTACAAAGGAGTTTCATCTCATCATCATCATTATCATCATATGTTCTTTAATGGTTGTTTTGGCTGTTAATTGCATGAATGAATTGATGTAATTGAGTTTGGGGTGATAAAATTCATGCTTGGGAGCTAAAAAACGACTAGGGTTGAAGGCGTCTTCACAAACTTTCCAACTTATATGACAACAGCGCCACCTAGAGTTGAAAGTGCAATTGGTGGCGCCGAACCCCATTTTTCTCTCTTGTTCATTGATTTCAACACACGTGGTGCTGAACTTCAAACTGGAGCGTTGAATACTGCTTTATTGCCCAATCTACAGTGCACTCCATCGTCTTCCCCACCCATTCCAAAGTTTTTTTGTAAGCCATCACTCATTGACTGAAGAGGAAGAAATCGCCCTATGTATGGCATGGATGGAGATCAACAACCACACTCCACCTAGCCGAGGGTGGATTTGGCCCCACTTAAGGAATTCACGGACTTAGTCGGTGGTTAAAACCAAACCACCGACTCACTAAGCCGCAAGTGGACTGACCTATGAAACAAGCGCCAACGTTTCGAGGGTGTCCACCAAACAATCTTGCAACAAGTCCTCCCAACACCCCAAACACGAGGTTGTTGCACTCACACAAATCAAGTACAAGTTTCATAACGGTGGTGCGTTTCCTCATGTATATATTAGTGTCGCAAATGATCCGACCGACACTAGATTAGGTTTTCTAGTTTATGGTTATTATGTTTTTTTATGTTTAAATTAGGTTAGGTTAATTTTAATGTAATTTTTTTATTTTAATGTTATGTTTATTATATATGAAATTTTTATATGTTATTTAATTACTTAAATTATAATTAAAAAATATTATTAT
Organism: Ambrosia x helenae; assembly: GCA_030844895.1. NCBI lineage: Eukaryota > Viridiplantae > Streptophyta > Magnoliopsida > Asterales > Asteraceae > Ambrosia > Ambrosia x helenae. The sequence goes on from JAUTDX010005964.1 coordinate 6,587, forward strand.
AATAAAACTGAGGTGACGGTAGACCACACCCAGCCACCATCCACACCATCACTCTGTGCATTTTGCCGGGCTAGATGAGGTAGATTCTCATGTCGGTTCATACCTTCTAAAAACATGAATTATAATATCCCCTAAAAAACATGATTTTTTTTTTGCTTTAGCTCTTCTTTAACATGATTCTTTCAAGCTTTTTTTTCTCTAGTTCCAAAGCATTCCTCTAAAATACACACATTTACATCTTCTTTAACTATCACCTTCATTGTAATCTCCCTCTAGTCTAATTATTATATGATATTTTCATTCTTTTGTATACTTCTTTATACCAAATTTTCCTTCGATATTTGCATCTTTCAACCCCCTTCATAAATTCTGATAAAATAATAGCTTAACGCTGTGTTCCCGAGTTTCATTAAAGAAAAGAAGTGAAAAGAAGTGAAAAGAAGCAGAAAGAAAGTGAAAAATATGTGTGTTCTAAAGTTTAATTTCTGTTCCAGAGTTTCATTTAAGGGGGGAAGAAAAAGGAATCTCTCCTGATCTTCGTTCACTTCTTTTCTCTCACGTTCCTTTCAAATTAAAAAAGACAGGATTTATGCCTAAAAGCCTTATTATTTTCCATCCTCTTCTGGAACACATTTTTTTCTTTATTTCTTCCAATTCCTTTCTGTTCCTCTCCTAAATGAAACTCTGAAACAGAGCGTAAAACTTTATCAAAAGCCATCCTTTCTCCAATTCTTTGTCAAACCTGGTCAAACCAAACCTACACACACTATACTATTGATAAACCCTTCTTTCTCTCTCTCTATAAAAGACCATGCAAAGATTAATCATAAGGCATTCATGATATAATCACCACTCAAAAACTTTACTCACACACTATCCAATCTTTCTTTTTTCTCACTCTTTTGCTAGATAGTCATTTCAAGTTTTAAACTTCATATATGTTTCTAGTTTCAAGAACAACTCCAATGACAAGTGACATTTCAGCTACAAATGTGCCTGATCTATCCTTAAAGATCAGCCCTCCAGCTGTTGATTGTATGATCAAGAGATCAAACTCTTGCTCTACCAATGATTCCAACAGCAGCGGCAGCGATTTAAGCCTCGAAAACGGCTTAAACAACCCTTCAACTATCAGCATTACCCGCCACCGGTGGTTCCAGATGTCGCAGGTTTTGTTAATCATAATCGGTTGAGCTTAGGGCTTGAGCTAGCTGCTTTAAACCCTAATAATATCCAGCATCATTCCATGATGATGCCATTAGAACTACAAAGAAATCACTATTTGCTTCAACATCGTTATGGAAATCAACATTGTTATCAACCACATATCTACGGTCAGGAGTTTAAGATGAGTTCAATGAGTTCAAGGATGGGTAGCCGTGTTAGAAGAGTCGTTCGGGCTCCTCGTATGCGATGGACTTCGACTCTACACGCACACTTCGTTCATGCGGTTCAGCTTCTTGGCGGCCATGAAAGTAAGTATTGAAATGCACACATGTCCTCACATTTTGGTTCTTCTTAAATGTAATGAGGTGTTATCTTGGAACTATGTTTTAAGGGAACTGTGTCGAACACTGACGTTTTAGTTTCTCTAAAAGTTTCTACTCTAGGGAACTGTGTCGAACACCGACCTTTGTTTTCTCTAAAAGTTTCAACTATAGCTAGGGAACTGTGTTGAACACGGAGGCTTGAGGCAAAACCTTGTTCGTGCTTGTTTTTGTTTTCTTCAAACATTTCAATTTTAACCAACATTATATTATATAACCTTGTTATTAAATTTTGAAGTGTTTTAATTATTATATTAATTTAGGAATGGTTAGCCTTAATTTTTTAATAAAATGTGGCAGGAGCAACCCCTAAATCAGTTTTGGAGCTAATGAATGTGAAGGATCTAACTCTTGCTCATGTGAAGAGTCATCTACAGGTGGGTATATTGCATATATCCTTCTTATCTAATTTATGTACTAGATCACACATTATTATTATGTCTGGTGAGACAAGTGGGATTCTTTTTACATACATTTTTCTTTTATGATCACAAAATAGTTGACTTTCTAGTTAGAAAGTAGTGACTATCCAAAAGAGATCGAACATTGACAGCACATATGTATATTGTCCTTATAATACTGTATTTGTTTTGAGGTTAAAACATGGAGTGAATGATGAAAACCGCAACAGAGAAGTGGTGAAACTTTTTTTCTTACGATAATATAATTTACTCACATGTTTGTCCGATATAATCATGCAGATGTATAGAACAGTGAAGAGCACTGACAAAGGACCAGGTACAAGATTTGGATCTTTTCTTTCTATGATAAAGGACAACCATGCATCATATTTTTCCTTAATTGTTATGACAGATCTAGTGGATTGGACATATTTACTATAAGATCAAAACATAATTAAAGAATGTTAGATAATAATCTTGATTTATAAACTTATGTTAATTGTTTATTGTACATATGTTAAAGTCATGTCCTAGGATTAGTTAGTTGGGTTGTGATGGTTTGTAGAAACCGGTATGTCACACTATATGTACGGTTATGATTGTATCGGCCAAGAGACACATCGGTTCACACATGCCGATTAGAAACTATATAAGGGCCGATCACATATCATTTTATATATATGAAAGTAAGTGTTTATAACCAACTTTCAAACTCTCTCTCCCTCCAAAACCTTTCCCTCCAAACCGTTTATTATCCTTCAAAAACCAATCGCATACTCACCATCAATTCTAACATGGCATCAGAGCATCGATCCAAGGCCTGTGGTATTTTTTGATGTTGATAGAAATTCAGAAGATGTTCATTATGTGGGAAGAAAAGACGATGATCCGTTAGTTCCCAAGTGTTTACCCGGTTGTGAGAATCGGAAGAGAAAGGCAAGAATGGAAGAACCCGAAGCGGTTAAGGATTGCGATCCTTTGAACATCAAATTTCAAGAATTCAACATTGGTTCATCATCTATACATCAAGAAGAAGATCTATTCTTTCGGGCCCAACGAGAATTCAATAGACAAGTTAAAGCCGTAAAAGATGTCCCCGAGTACCCTCCAACAATGTGTTGTAGCAAGTGTAAAGCGCCGTTTCATTACCGAAGGGAGTGTCCAAAGAAGATGGGAAAGACGGAGTTCATGGTTAAAGGCACCGATGAACAAGGATGGGACGATATATGGTATGCGAGTCTAACGAGAAGAGAGCACGGTTGTGGAAACAAAAACCAATTTACGGTTTTTAGTAAGTCTTTCGGGATTGAAGGATGCCCGAGTGGATATAGGAAAGAGTATTTCCGAGGCAAAGGAATCGTGGTCATCACAAGCAATAATCAACTTCACAAGGTTAGAAACGTTTTCTACATACCTACGCTTAGAAAAAATGTATTGAGTATCGAAAAACTCACAAACGAAGGCCTAGAAGTGGAGTTTGAAGGGGATGTTTGTTACATCCGGAGGCCGATAATCCAAGAAAAAAGGAGATTGATTACATGTAGGATTTGTGATAGTGATGATCATTTTACGTTTAAATGCCCGGATAAAAGGAATGTTGTAGTGAAGGATATCATCGGCACTTCCAAAATTGGAAGTGATGTGCACGGCAAAGAAGTCACGGGACAGGACCAAGACAAAGTCAAGCCATACGCCGGTTATGGTATCAAGGAGGGTCTCACCGAATTGGACCGGGAAAGAGCATCCGTGTTCAAGAAATTCGAAACATTCTCAATCAACAAGGACACCACCGAAGGTTTCATGGAAAAGGGACCAATAATGTACCCAACCGAAGGTTCACGATTGCAGGATTGTATCGTGTTCATGGATCTAATACACGTTACTACTACGGTTGAGAGATACAAAAGGAAGTTTGAATTAGAATTCGAGAAGACTATTGAATGGTTCATGTACGAGTTTCTAAAGTTATCAAACAAAGCACCAATGCCCCCTAGAGATGGATATGGTTATCCGATTTGTTTGTTGGATCTCTACACAAAGGTGCAAGTGTTCGGTGGTTATGACAAGGTGACAAAGGACGACAATTGGGCAGTGATTGCTATGTCAATGGGATACGGGAGAGGACTACCAAGCCTAGTAACAAGAGACGAGATTGCAATAACATTGAGACAAGTCTATGTTCGATACCTAGAGATGATGGAATGGTATCACTTGAAATACAAAGGAAGAGAAATGGTAGTAGAAGTCAAGGAAGAAGATGTTGATCACAAGAAGAAGAATTCCGAGTTTGATGATCAAGACCTCCCACCAAAGAAAAGATCCCGCACGTCGTCAAGTGAAGATTCAAGCTCTTACTAAATCAAGATTAGGGGCGAGATTGTTAGATAATAATCTTGATTTATAAACTTATGTTAATTGTTTATTGTACATATGTTAAAGTCATGTCCTAGGATTAGTTAGTTGGGTTGTGATGGTTTGTAGAAACCGGTATGTCACACTATATGTACGGTTATGATTGTATCGGCCAAGAGACACATCGGTTCACACATGCCGATTAGAAACTATATAAGGGCCGATCACATATCATTTTATATATATGAAAGTAAGTGTTTATAACCAACTTTCAAACTCTCTCTCCCTCCAAAACCTTTCCCTCCAAACCGTTTATTATCCTTCAAAAACCAATCGCATACTCACCATCAATTCTAACAAAGAACACAAACTCTTGTCATAAGGCTTGAATAGCGTTATACACGTTATATGTGCCATATAACTTTAGATAGAACTCATCACTATCACATTAGTCAATTTCAGTAAGTTAAACTAAATGTACGTATAAGGTTATGTGAGTCGCATAACTTTTGTACAAAACTTTAAATGATTTGTGTTCCACATATCATACGAGCCATATACAACCTTATTTTTTTTATGTGTCCATATAACATTTCAACGTATCATACGGTTTGTATGAAGGTTATACGGACCTTCTAGCTTTTTAGTGGTGTGTGGATAGTATGCAAGTACGTAGTGCGCGTATAGCCTGACCAAAATTAATCTTATCACCAAATTCAAATTATTATTGTCTGTCTTTCTGAAACTACATATAATTGAAGAGTGTTGCATACATGTATTTGCAGCTGGACTTGCAGATATGGATATGATAAATCAAGTACCTCCAAAGACAGCCTTTAATATAGAGGGGGGTATCTCAACATTTGATGATCATACCAACTCCTCTAACCAGTACCTTGAAAGGTTGGTGAGTGTGTGAGTACTTGCCACTTATCAGTACATACTTGCTGTTTTAAATCTCTCTGTATATCTCCAAGTTTTGTTTTTTCTTATTAACCTCCTTGTCAAAAAATAAATCTCCATTTTCTGTTATAAATTGTCACAAAATAATTTTAATTTTAAAAGAAACGTTTTTTTTTTTCATCTCATAAAGTGCAATTTTACATTAGGATAACAGGCAGACGAGCAACAAGCTGCACCGCCAACCCATTCTGAATAGCGAAACTTAATTCTGAAATAGTTTTTGCTAAGTTTCCTACTTTACCTCAACTCTATTTTATAATCTAGCACTATTAATTTGTAACCTGTATGAATTTTAATATTTTATATACATGGTTAAATTAAAACTTATTACTTATTTTTTAAAATGCATTGATTTCATACTCCAAAATTGGTGGATATATATTTATTTTGGAGCAAGGGGTATGTCGTTTAATTGTTCATCATCATTACTTATTTGAACATATAGAGGATATGATGCCAAATTGACTTAAAAAGGCATCTAATAAGTGCAGGGCAGGAAAACACATAAATGCATAATGTTTTTGGTTAATGCATACTGTCGTCTTGATATAGATAGCAAGCATCTTGTCTTTCTTTATTGATTGGGAAAATGAACAAAATGTGGTGAATGTCATAGGGAATTTCATTTAGTAGTATTCTATATGATCAACAAAATAAAAATATTGTTATCATAGTTTCAAGACAAGTTATGATATGATTATAAATTATAATTCTATATAAAGAACATTTTATATATAAATATTCATTTGAATCTTGAGGATCTCAAGGGAAACAAAAAGTCAAAGGAAAATGCACAAAAAATTGATTGGGTCAGTAGTGTTATTGGATGACATTTGGAGAACATTTATCTCCATGCTTATAATAGTATAATTTTGTAAAACTATAATTAGTATAGCCAGGGTATATAAGTTAATTTCTGTTTTGTATTTATCGTACAATTATTATAAATGAGTTGGGTAGAATATTTAATGTAAAAGACATATATTGGCTGGCCTTTTTAGACCTAATTATTTTAGGGCGGCAATTGATAACCATCAACAATATATCAGCCCAACGTACGTACGCATGTGGTTGTCAGTTTCATTATATGTATAACTTAGAAAGACGTAATTGCATACTTTATTATTAGATCTTAATTGGTAGGACATAAGTATATTTTAACCAGCCTTTGAAAAATAAACAAAAACATATATCATATTTTGATTTTATTTATTTATTTATTTATTTATTTTTACTTTGATCTCTTCTTTCATGCATATACCCCACCCCATTCACTTGTTTACCCCCATTGATATAAGGAACTAAAGATATAAAAATAAATGTATAGATAAATATCTTGCAACATATTATCATGTGAGTTTGGGGAATAGACTTTTCTTAAAGGTATTTTTTGTTTTTTACATTAGAATAATTAGAAAAAAAATGAGGATGTGACATTTTTTGATATAACAATTTGTATTCCCATCTAATTGTGCTTCTTTTCTTCCATATTACATAGAGGATCGTGGCCATTGGTAAGGGAGTCACATTCAAGCTTCTCGACCCAAGAATATCCACTTGGAGGAATTGATACAAAGGTATGAATATGTGCTTTAGTTTCATCTTGCGACGCATACGCAAACTGTCAAATTTATGGATATCTCAACTCAACAAATACACAACCAAAAAGAGAATAACAAAGAACAGAAGTATAGCGACAAAAGGTGACCAAAGATCTTATTAACCCAACCCAAAAGTACCCACCAAAACCCTAGAATCTCAGCAAATACTGAGATCCAATAATACGATACACACCTTCTACTGATTGTTAAGATCAGTAGATGATGATGATGAAAATACAAAGAAATGATATAGACTATACTTACAGACAAAAGAGATGAGAAACCCTAATACGAATACAGAGAACAATAATAGAAAAATGAGAGAGATAATGAAAATATCTCTATCACAACGTTTATATACTCGAGTCCAGAAGATTCCAACGATCTGATGATAAGAATTAATCTCAACCGTTGATTATGCAAGTGGACGTACAAACTGAGCTGGGCCCAATGCTACAACTGAATGGACTTCCTCTTGTTAGCCCAAGTATACCTGTTAGACAAAATAAACATATGGCCCAACAATAAACTAGCCCATTCAAATCCTTTTTAAAGTAATCAACCATACCAAGTTTTCTGCACAACACTTCATGTTGTGACCCATTCAAACCTTTTGTAAATATGTCTGCAATTTGATTTTCAGACCCTATTTTAACAGTCTTAATCAGCCCATTAGAAATTTTTTCTCTCACAAAATGAAGATCAATATCAAAATGCTTTGTCTTTTCATGAAAGACAGGGTTTGCTGCTATAGAAATAGCAGCCTTACTATCAGAGTTAACATTGATAGGTAACACACAAGTAACATGTAACTCATTCAACAGATTTTTGACCCATATTATTTCACAAACACCAGAACATAAAGCCCTGTATTCAGACTCAGCAGATGATCTGGATACAGTACTTTGTTTCTTACTCTTCCTTGAAATTAAACATTCACCAAGAAACAAACAATAACCAGATATAGACTTTCTAGTTATTAGACATTTTGCCCAATCAGCATCAACAAAAGCTTCTAACTGGAACTGATCAGATTTCTTAAACTGTACACCTTTTCCAGGTGCAAGTTTAAGATACCTTAGCAGTCTTAGAGTTGTTTGTAAATGCCCATATGTGGGTTTATGCATAAACTGGCTTAAAAATTGTACTGAATAACTAATGTCAGGCCTGGTTAATGAATGATAGATAAGTTTACCTATCAACTTTTGATAACCAGTGACATTTTCTAACAGAACCTCATTTTTTCCAGTTTTGCTTGACACAATATAGCTTAATTCAATAGGTGTGTTAACTGGTTTACACCCTAAATACCCAAACTCATGTAAGAGTTCTAGACAATATTTCCTTTGTGTTAAACACAAACCAGAACTATTATATAGAACTTCTATACCAAGAAAATATTTAAGTTTTCCTAAGTCTTTTATTTTAAAACTTTGACTAAGAAACTGTTTTATTTTCTTGATTTCATTATCATTATTTCCTGTTACTATTATATCATCAACATAGACAAGCAATATTACAAACACATCATTCTCAGACTTGATGAACAAAGAATGATCACATATGCTTTGAACAAATCCAAAATTAATTAACACACTAGTTAATTTCTCATTCCATTTCCTATGGGCCTGTTTCAGCCCATACAAAGATTTAATCAATTTACACACTTTATTATCAGACTTAGAACTATAGCCTTCTGGAGGCATCATATAGACATCTTCTGTAATTGACCCATACAGAAATGCATTATTAATGTCTAACTGGTACAAAGACCAGTTATGTTGGACAGCTAGACTTAAAACACACCTAATAGTGACCATTTTCACTACTGGTGAAAATGTCTCACTGAAATCAAGCCCTTCTCTCTGGTTATAACCTTTGGCAACAAGTCTTGCCTTATACCTTTCAACCTCACCATCAGCCTTATATTTTATCTTGTAAACCCACTTGCACCCTATAGGTTTTCTACCTTTGGGTAACTCAGTTAGTTCCCAGGTATTATTACTATAGAGTGCTTCCATCTCTTGATTCATAGCTTCTACCCATCTTGGGTCTTTTGAAGCTTCTGAATAAGAGGTGGGTTCAAAAGTTTTATTTAAACTAGATGCAAAACACATATTATCAACAGAAAGGTTTGAGTAATTTACAACTTTCTCAACACCATATTTTACTTTACCCTCAACAATATAATCACTAAACCTATTTGGCATACTAGACACTCTCTCAGACCTTCTAAAGACAGATGTTCCCTCAGATGGGTTTTGTTCTTCATCATTTGGAGTGTCAACATCATGGTTTGCCTGACCAGGAGTCCTGCAACCTGGACTGCCAGGCTGCTGACCAGGACCTTGATCTTGGTCTACCCCCCCCCCCCCCCCCCCCGCAGTCCTGGGAGGAACACCTGGTTGCAAACTAGTTAACTTCTCCTGAGCTACATTGGTTCCCCCTTATCATTGGGAACCTTCAAAGTTTCAGTCACATTTAAAACCTCAGAATCATTTGTTTCAGAAAAGTTAAAAAAATTTAGATTGTTAACATCATTAACAATTGGTTCATTTTTATCAAAAATTGTTTAAAAGGATAAATGTCTTCATAAAATCTAACATCCCTAGAATACTCAACAACTTTAGTTTCAAGACACCACAACTTATATCCTTTTTTAAAATTTGAGTAACCAAGAAGAACACATTTTTCAGACCTACTAGACAACTTATCAGGATCATTTAAAACTGTATTATAACAAAGACACCCAAAGTTTTTAATGTGACTAAGAGTGGGGGGAAACCCATACACAACTTCATACGGACTCTTACCTAGCAGAACAGATGAGGGAATCCTGTTAATAAGATATGTAGCAGTTAATACACAATCACTCCAAAACCTAAGTGGAACACCACTCTGAAACAACAATGATCTAGCTGTGTTTAAGAGGTGTCTATGCTTCCTCTCAGCAATACCATTTTGCTGAGGAGTATAGACACATGTAGTTTGATGAATAATACCATTTTGATTACAAAAAGACTGCATTTGTTTGTTAACAAATTCAGTACCATTATCACTTCTGAAAATCTTAACTTGTTTTTTGAATTGAGTTTTAACTAACTCATAAAAAACAAGAAGATTTTCAAATACTTCAGTTTTACTTTTTAACATATAACACCAAACAGTCCTAGAAAAATCATCAACTACAGTTAGAAAATACTTGTAGCCTTCCCTACTTGTTATCCTATAAGGACCCCAAACATCAAGGTGCACTAGATCACCAATTTGTTTGGTCTTATGATCACTTATAGGGAATGGTACCCTGACTTGTTTAGCTTTATGACATACATCACAAGGTTGTGAGTCTCTATGTCCTAAGCTAAGATCTTTTCTTAACACAACTAAAACTTGATCAGAGGGATGACCAAGTCTACTATGCCATAAGTTGGCATCATTAACAGTATTAAAACAACTGTTATTAACACTTACATGCTTGCCTACAAAATACAAGCCATCACTTTGTTTACCAGTCACCAGAATTCTCTTGGACTTGGAATCCTGGATGTAACAATTTTGTTCATCAAATAAGACACTTAACTTATTATCTCTAGCAAGTTTATGAACAGACATCAGGTTAACACAGTAATCAGGGACCAAAAAAACATCATACAGAATGACACCATCTGCAAGTTTAATGTCCCCTATCTTAGTAACCTTAGCACTAGAACCATTTGGATGTTTAACCAAAACATCATATTCAGACACATCAATACAATTAAACATTTCTTGGTCACTATTAGTCATATGTTGGTTAGCACCAGAATCAGTGATCCAACCATAACTAATAGCAGCCTTTATAAAATTTGAACAACTTGCAAATTTCTTAAAAATATTTTCTAGATTTGAAATTTTAGACAAACAAGAAATTCCATTAATAAGAACACTTCTACCTCTTGAATTAGCAGGTTCATGATGTTTTGTTTCTGTTCCACCTTTCTCACTGATCAGATTCATGAGTTTTGATATATGTTCAGAAGAAAAAGGCAAACCAGCAGTACTAGACATAGACTGTTTGTTATTAGACACAGATGAACTACTTGAAGACATATTGGTCCTAGCATTTTGATTTGTTGTCCTCCTTTTAACACCAGGAGGATAACCAACCAATTCATAACACCTATCTACAGTGTGCCCAAGCAAATTACAATGGGTACATTTAAGATTAGGATTGGGACCTCTATTAGGACCAGATACCCTTCTACTGTTGTTTGTATTATTAGTTCTAGTAAAGAAAGCCACATTGGATCCTTTAACACTATTAAGACTAGAACCCCTATGTGACTCTTCCCTAGATACTATAGAGAATGCATGTTTAACAGAAGGTAGTGGATCCTGCATCAATAAATTTGTCCTAACAGGTTGATAGACTTCATCAAGTCCCATTAGGAATTGCATTAGTTTTATTAATCCATTGAAACTGTTAAAGTCTTTTGATGCTTCACATGTACAAGGTGGTAATTGAACAATTGAATCAAATTGTTTCCACATAGTATTAAGTTTATGGTAATAATCTGAAACTGAACTACCATTTTGACTCATAGAACAAATTTGTTGATGCAAGTTAAAGACCACAGATCCATCTACCTTATCATAAGTTTCCCTTAGATCTAACCAAACATCTCTAGCCAACTTAGAAAAAACTTGTCCTAAGTATAGCTCCTCACTAACAGAATTCAGTAACCAAGACAGAACAACAGAATTACATCTGTACCATTGCTTAGCTAATACCTCATCATCAATAGGCTTGACAGTGGTACCATCAACAAACCCATACTTATTTTTGGTCTCAAGGGCTAACCTCATTGCATTAGCCCAAACCTTATAATTTTCAGTTCCTTTTAATTTGATAGTTATTATAGTTAAAGAACTTGTATCACTTGGATGTATATATAAAGGGTCCCCAATGTCAAGCTTACTGATTAGAGTACCAGGATTGGGATCACCACCACCACCAGAGTTTGATGGTGGTATAAGAACAGTATCACCCATACTAAACAATCAAAGAACACACAAAGACACACAGAAACAATCAACAGAATATAAAAAACAATAGATCCTAGAGAGGACGAAGCTGTGTCAGTGTAAGGATAGTGGGTTCATCACTCAAGGGTGCCCACCCAATTCTTAACACAGGAGTCCTTTTAACTATATACTTGTTTAATATGTAATACACAATACCAACACAGATAGAACAACAGATAAAACAACACCAGACAAGTAAAACAATCAAGTAATGACACCAAGTAGTCGGCACAGTTACCGGTCCACCCTAACCCGATCAGATTGCATCTAGACACACAACAAAAATAAAGACAGATAGACAGGAAAGATCTCACCAGGAGGGGTGCCCAAGTTAGGGTTCTCCTAAACTCACAACCTGTACCTTCACTTAGGGCACAGTGTTGTGAGAGCAATTGTAGCAATAAACTCCACAATACAGCTCCACAATCACGAACAAACTTTGAATCCAACCGCCTTAGTATCAATACCAAGATCGTATGCCAACAATAGTTGACAAATACTCAGATCTACACAAAAATATCAGACTAGAATAATAGACCAGATCTAAACAGATCAGATCTACTATAGACCACTGATTAGGTCAAGATCTATAAGGAGATCAAAACCCTATCAGCAGTAGACAAAGAACAAAACACGAAGATAACAAGACAGACAACGAAAGACAGATAAGACCAGAATCAAGAACCAATAGGCTCTGATACCATGTCAAATTTATGGATATCTCAACTCAACAAATACACAACCAGAAAGAGAATAACAAAGAACAGAAGTATAGCGACAAAAGGTGACCAAAGATCTTATTAACCCAACCCAAAAGTACCCACCAAAACCCTAGAATCTCAGCAAATACTGAGATCCAATAATACGATACACACCTTCTACTGATTGTTAAGATCAGTAGATGATGATGATGATGAAAATACAAAGAAATGATATAGACTATACTTACAGACAAAAGAGATGAGAAACCCTAATACGAATACAGAGAACAATAATAGAAAAATGAGAGAGATAATGAAAATATCTCTATCACAACTTTTATATACTCGAGTCCAGAAGATTCCAACGATCTGATGATAAGAATTAATCTCAACCGTTGATTATGCAAGTGGACGTACAAACTGAGCTGGGCCCAATGCTACAACTGAATGGACTTCCTCTTGTTAGCCCAAGTATACCTGTTAGACAAAATAAACATATGGTCCAACAATAAACTAGCCCAAGGATTTGAATTAGATTAAACAACCTTAACCTTTTAACACAAACATATGTAAATACACAAGATTATTGATTGTTGTTCATTTGTTTGTATTTGTGTAGGTGGATGAACATGGTGCATCCTTACACTTGACGCAAAAGGCGCATAAGATGTTGAAAATAGTAAGCATATTAAGTCTCCAGATTTAGAGTCGAGTAAGATGCCAAATCTTGAGTTCACCTTGGGACGGCTAAGCCAACAACTGGATGACAGGATCCTCTAATTATGACAATAAATTCAACTATCGGTTAATCTGACTTATAACAAACTTATTTAATATCTAAGGCGCAAGGAAGTGTTTAACATTGCTTTGTTATATGGGCGTTTGTATTAAACTTTGACTATATTATGTAGCATGTAGAGGTGAAACTATAGAGATGAAAGTATGCAATCTTCAGAATGAATAATATCTTATACTTTCAATGTCTTAGGTTGTCACTGTTATGAGCAACATGGTTGCAAAAGCGGTAGGCTGTGCCAACTCGGTTGACTAGGGAGTTGCGAGTACTTTGCCATAGTCAAGGAGTACTTGGAGATGTCTCGTCGAGTACTCAGCCTAGACGGGGAGTCTCAGGGATTACTCATTGAGTAATCGGCACCTAGGCGACTCTCCCAAATGTTGTATTTGGTCTATGTTATGGAAAATAAACCATAATTATGTAAAGATGACTAAGTAAGATTATAGTATATATTGATACATGTTGGGAGGTGTGGAGTACACGTTTATTCGAGACTTTTGTAACTATGAGACCTAGTGAAGTTAGGTTAAGGGGGAAAAGCCCTTGATAGGGTCTCATTGCCAACTTTAGGAATGGAGCTGGCAATGGAAACAATTTTAAGTTACATCATTGAAATGTTATAGACAGTTGTTTCGGATTTGCATGGTTAATGGAAATCTGAATGGAAACCGAGTCTTAACGGATCATCAGTGAGAGATGCTCGTAAATGGTAGGTTTCTACTAATCGGTAGAAACTTGATTATCATTAACAAATGGGCATCAATGATAATAACTACGATAGTGGTAATTGGATTTTTTTGATAAAATAGTGCCATAGTGGGAAACTTTTGTGCATTTGGTGTGTGTCAAGACTGAAATTGTGAAATTGTTGAATCCGTAAGTTCAATTTGCGCATTGTGCTTAAGTTCCCGGTGAACTTGCGGATTTCCTTCTCTCCTCCTGAGATGCCACAGACCTGCATATATTATTTCATATTATTGGACTGCCATGATACAACGAGTGCTTAATAATATTTGAAATGGCACCGCAAGTTGAACTTGCGGTATACAACTATAAGGTGATGGTATAATCTGATTGGCATAATCTCACGTTAGCGTATTCCATTTTCACGAAATCTTAGAAGAAGTTTGATTCAAACGTGCTTTCATTCCATTATCTATCTATCATTCCAATGTGTTTTCATTATTTCACATGTAAAATAATACCATCCACGAAAATTCCAAATTATCTATCATACCATTTCCAAACACAACCGCTTATCTATTTCATTGGCCTTATAGTTGGAACAAAATGTATTTTGGAACAACTTGGATCGATGTTACATCTGAATAAAATTAGTTGGATCGATGCTACATCTGCACGTGTTATAAGACGTGTATATGTAAAATCGGTACAAGTAAATTCAAATATATTAATATTGGAGGCCTCTAAAGATGTTATTAAGTCCATCCAGTCTCTTCTTGCATCCCCAGTTGGCCTGTTTCTCGAGGAGCAGCAGCAGCTGTGGCATGCAGGGAGGACGGGCTATAGAGGTCCAACTTCCTTTATTTTCCGCCATCGATAGTGGATGACGGGGTGTTGGCGGGGGAGGCATGGATAGGAATCTGGTCTCTTCGCATTATTGTGCCCACTCGAACCCGTTACACGTGTGGTTTTTTAGCTTCTACTCCTACTTTGGATCGATGTTACATCTGCATGGATATTTAATTATATTGGAGAGGTGGATTGCCTCCCATAGCTACGTCATGGAAAGTTAATTAACGTAACCTGGAGATTTTGGTTGAGGACGCCCTTTACTGTATTTGATAGGGTAACTTGGAAATGTTGTATGTTTAGAGTTTGTTGTTACCCTTATAAAGTTGGTGTTCTCGGAAATATATTGTTTTGTAATTGTCATTTGTTTAGATTGTCAAGTCGGATACACGTTGTACATACTGTCATTTGTAATCGGTAGTGTTTTTATAATTGATGAAGTTTGACTACTTAGAAAAAGTAGTTGGTAAAATTTTTTTTTTAATGTTTTGTCACGTATCGAATCATGTCATCTATATATTTTTAGGACCAAATCTCCCGTGGGCGTTGATATATCTCCTGAGGACCACGTGTAATGGCCCGGGGGCCTCTTTCGGGTGTGTGATTCTATGTTCCGAACTGGTTGTTCCCGTCACTGTCCTCGCCAACGAACAATTCATAGGAGATACTTTAACGTTTCTATAAGTTTAGGCCTTAAAAAAATTGGCTCAACATCATTCGTCACGTTACAAAACGTTGAAAAGTTGCTTTTTGGCTGTGTTTTTATCGCACGTTAAGGAGTTGATGTGTTTTTTTAATTTTTTAGGTTTATTCGAAAATGGCCCGGGGGCCTCTTTCAGGCGTGTGATTCTATGTTCCGAGCCGGTTGTTCCGGTCCCGCCAACGCGCAGTTTTTAGGAGATACTTTAACGTTCCTATAAATTTAGACATTAAAAAATTGGCTCGGCATCATTCGTCACGTGACAAAACGCTGAAAATTTGTTTTTTGGCAGTGTTTTTATTGCACGTTAAGGAGTTGATGTGTTTTTTAATTTTTTAGGTTTATTCGAAAATGGCCTGGGGACCTCTTTCGGGCATGTGATTCTATGTTCTGGGCCGATTGTTCCCCACCAACGCGCAGTTCATAGGAGATACTTTAACGTTCCTATAAGTTTAGGCCTTAAAAAAATTGGCTCGGCATCATTCATCACGTGACAAAACGCTGAAAAGTTGTTGTTTGGTAGTGGTTTTATAAATGTTACTAGTTTAACTACCCGTGTATTACACGGGTTGCACAATGTCAATTACATAATTCATAAGTTGTAAATAATATTTGGAAATGAGTAAAAGCAAAAATGTCACCTCTACATGTCTGGAAAACATCAACAGTTTAGTTAATCAACTTACTTATTGTATAAACTCGGGTTTTCTTGTTAGCTATCTTGTATCTGGATCATTCTGTGGTGTATACAATGTAAAGTTTTCTTAGGAAATCTGGGTTTACCAGAAAATTAATAAAAAAAAATGACAAAAAATAGAACAATAAGTTCCGATATTACACATGTTGAACATTGTATACGATATAATTCATAAATCTTTAAAAGATAATACGTGTATTGACTACCACCATAAAAAATCTAGGTTTGATTTTAGTTAAAAACACAAATGGTTCTCACGATTCTTCAATCTTTATTGTGGGTTTAGACCCGAAACTAAAACGGAACCATGAAGTAGAGTTTAATGATAGTACTCATGATGGGTTTTTACACAAGATAGTTAACCAATACAGTTACAAAAATGTATAAACATTCCATCCCAGGCTCATGAATAAGACTTCCAACAACGTTAACAAAGGTTTTTAAGTATACAAAAGACCCATCATTTGAAAAATTTGTGTTCAATCCTTGTCCCTGCAATACTTCATCACGAACGACCTTCAAGTTTCAATCTCTTTACCTAAAATATTAAAAAAAAAAGTTTCATTCTCTTTACCTAAAATATTAAAAAAGGTTTCAATCTTTTCACCTAAAATATTAAAAAAAACACACACACACACACTCTTATTAGTAAAGGCCAAGCGAATGGGAAACAATAAATCCAAGCTAAAATAAATCTACAATCAAACAACATGCACGAAAAGTTCCACCTAGCTTATGTTACGTCGGGCAGCGTATCATATGCCGACCTCCTTTCAAACCAGCGTATATAGTGATTGGTGATGAATCAGTAGGTTCGCATATAGTACCTTATTCAACGTATTATTATTATCAACAGGTTTAACTTGCCATTTTCCTTTTTCTAAGCAACCGTGTTCATTCCAATGTTCCATCATGCATACAAACCCGTCATAACATTAAAAATATATTCGATCACATCTAATATACAAGCAAACCTCATAGCAATCCATAACACACATATATATTAACTTCACTAACCGTTAAATGGGTTATCCTTCAAATGATACCTTCAAGTTTAAGTCACGAAAAACAAATATTATAACTTCCATCTTATTTCCATCAGGTCACAATCTTATAACTACAAGAACACATTATTTAGATCACAATCATATAATTATATTCACTGCTTACCATTATGTCCCAACTATGTAATTACTACATGTTACTTCTAACTCACATACTATATATGTATTTTAAGGCTATAATAAAAATTCATCACACCTGGTAACTTTGCTTGTAATAACATTAATAAGATATAAAGAAAGACATACTTATATACTTTCTAATTTGTTTGTGTATCACTCACAGCCAAAGTTTAAGATATGCCCAGCCTTCAAATTATAATCAATCAAAGTTTATTATAAACATCCCGGTTTGTAATCCACCGGCGTCGTCCACCAGTGTTAACAACCGCCATCATCAGCCCATTTTCGCTTGAACTACCGTCTATCTCAGCCGGTTCAATCGTCAAGATATCTTCCACGCTCGATCTAACAACACCCTACCACCACTTCACCCAACCATCTAAGGTCACTGGTCAGACCAACAACTCTTTGATTGCTTATGTATAGTTGAACAACACCAACAGGTCGCCAAAATCCTTGCAAAATATTAAAACCTCACCGTCACCAAAGAAAGTCTGATCTGAACCATAGAAGGGGCCATTTCAACCCATTTATATGCAAAGGTGCCAAACATAGGATATATCCTATAACATGCTTGGGTTCACTTTGTATTAAAAAAACAATCGTAAGAAATTTGTATTGAAAAAACAACTAACATCAATAACATAACACATATCACAGGTAGAAACTTCTTACATGCATTGTATGTATCTTCCCACTACTTGTAGCACCATAAGCAAAGACGTACAGTACCTACATTGGCAAACTTACATGAACTCAATCAACTTGATTTTCATTCGACCAATGACCAATCATAAATAAGAAAATATTAACAAACTAATTGTTTAAGTCAATCCCTTTCATAATAAGTAAAATTAATAACTGATGTATCACATATGATTAAAAACCATATTGTTATACTTGTCTTAGACTGAAACTAACGCAATCAAATAACTAATAATACTTATTGTCTGCCAATGATGTTGTAGCCTAGTGGTTACAATGGAGGTGAGAAGGTTTACCCACTTTGTGGGGTTCCTGCCCTGGAGGTCACAGGTTCGAATCCCACTCAAAGTAGGGTTATTCTGAAATGAGGGGCTGGACCTTAGGGGGGGCCGGGACCGGACCTGTAGGGTGCGGGGCTTCGTTATGGGTGTGTACCGTTGGCCGTTCAAAAAAAAAAACTTATTGTCTAGACTATACTTATCTCATAAGTACTGATCTATCAAATATGGCTAAAAACTATATTACTTAGATAAAAATCTATTTTTTTTTAATAAATTGATTTAAAAGGTTTCATACAAATTAGCTGACCATAAAGAACCGGTTCATGAAGAAACTAAAAGTGAAATGAAAATAATCTTTTATGAATCAACACCAAGCCAACAATTCCAATCATAACGAACAAATATGAACTTAAATTAAGTAGGAATGGTTTCATATGAGAACCCCATTGAGTTAAGAGAACTTGAGAACCACCCTAGACCAATAACATGATGACACATATACCATTTATCTTTATAATATCAAAGGTTAACAAAGTAATTTATCCCCTCCCCTACCCCGCCCCACCTCACCCCACACCCACCCTTTATATTACTGTTTCTATTTTTTTAAAATAAACTGTGACATCCGTCACTCTTCTTTGTATTTTCTTTTTAATAATCCTATGTACGTTAAACCTCAGTTAATAAGACGTTACATTTTCATTATTCTCGAACGTTTTAAAAAAATATTCTGTGATACATTTGGGTTTGTTTTATCATAATATATGTTTATAATAATAATATAATAGTTAAAACTTCGTCTAAAAATAAATGCTTGGGACGGGGTTCGAACCCGCGTCCCAAGCCGGTTCAATACATACACATCACACACCAACCAACTAGGCTACATCAACAATCTGTTTAGAAACCCACTGAAATAATTATATATCATACTTGAAATCGCACAGTTGACTGCAAAAGTCAACTGTTTGAATCGTGCATCACCAAATCAATCCATCCAACGTGTTTTTGATCCAATTATGGAAGGGTATTGATCACCATTGACTGGTACGCATCAATTACCCGGTCAATTATCAATAATCATGCCCAAAATACACACATCTCGCGTCATCGCATTCAAGCCATAGTCAACCTTACCAAATCTTTAATCCGACCCTCACACTATAAATTGAACACCCCTAGACCATCCTAACTCGCCGAAAATCTCTTACCCACTCTCAATTTCTGTTTAAACAATCTGCATTCGAAGCTCCAATCGTGTTTGACGTTTTTGCGTTGACAAGCTCGCATACCCGATCACGATTCAGTGTAAGTTCTTCTTTTTTGTGGGTTTCACTCATCGGCCCCTTGTGAACAATAGCCCCAAAGATTCAGGGGCTATTGAACACGAATTGAATCAGTTTGGTAAATTAGGGCACGAATTGGGGTAGAACACATGAAGCTGATAGTGTATATAATTATTTTAGAACAGAAGATAAACAACCAACTGATCTAGATCAGTTGGTTTACCCCCTTTGTTGTGAAGCTTGAACCGGCCTATGGCCAAGGTTCGAATCCCACAACCTTGTTTTATTTTTCTTATTTAAACCTTTTTACAAAACCAATACATTTAACCTATATAATTAATTACAATCCAATATAACTCGTTCTCAGGGTGTGGCTCAGTTGGTGGCCACGCTTGTGATAAAAACCCGAACCGGCCAGAGGCCCGGGTTCGATTCCCATAACCAACAAATATTTTTTTTGCCATTTTTATATATATACTTAATATATTAAATCTTTTAAAATAGTTTTTAAATACTAAAAGTGTTTTATAAATTCTACAAAAAATACTGTATGACCTTCTAATGGTAAAGTTCATTTTACAATTTTTAGTTTTTCAAAAATAATTTATTTAATATATATTATTAATAATACAAATTTATTCATTTATATTTATTAAATTCTATAAAAATATCTAAACGATTTTATTAAATCTCACAAAAATTATCCAAAACTTGTATATTCTTAAACATTCCAGAAAATATTTTTATTTCAGAAAAACCGCTCATTTTCTATTTTTAATTAATTTTTGTTAGTTTTAATCATAAATAAATCATAATAAATTCATTTTTCAATATTTTTGCACCAAAATTTTATATAAATTATTTCTAACTATCTAGAACTTAAATACAATTTTTAATTCAGAAATTCTTTAATTTTAATATTTTTGGATATTAAAGTTATATTTAGACAATTTGAAATAAATAGATTATATATTCTATTTTCAAGAAAATAATTTTATAAAAATTATTTTCAAACTTAAAACCTTATGTTGTGACTATATTCAACTTAAAAATTTACAAAAAGACTTTTATTTATTTATTTATTAATTTTCTTATATTTAATAAACAATTTGTTCATTAATCAAATAAATACCTATCCTCAATTCGAAACCCTAGAAATACATGTATCCTAGAATTAATTTCCTTACACGTTATCAAATTCTTTAGATTGATCCTTTGGGATAATTCCAACGCATATTTCGTTGTCCAGTTCAATTTCAAGCTATTACGTAGACAGTGAGTATTCCTATCCCCTTTTTGCTTTTATTCATTTTTGGGGTGTGTTACATGTACACTATTACAAATTCAAATACAAATTTACATTTTCATAATACAATTCTAGTACTATGTGCATTGCTTACAACGTGCTTTATGCTTAGACAATACATGTGGATTACATTTGTACTTAGTGAAATCATTAACATGGTACAAGCCGACCTTAACATTGGATAGCGCTATTTAGATTGACAACCCGCCTAGATTGATTCTCCCCCTTTTTCATCGGAGAATCCGTGGCCATTGTTAAGTTATCACCCATTTATTGGATGAGTACACCACCGTTCATTCAGTACATTATACGGTCACAGGATTGATTTCGCTCATTTGTATGATACATAGTTTACATATTTGCACTGTAGCTTGCACTTGAATTGTATATCTTTTTAACTTACTATATATATCAAAACTAGGAATGCTCACCAACATTTCATATGTTGACCAAACCTATTTTTGTACATGTTTCAGGTGCAGTTTGATCTAGTGCTTTAGCAAGAGACATTTAGTGCTTTATTTTAATTCCGTTATTTCAATATTTACATTTCATTTAGACAATGTATTTTCCATTTCCATGTAAGACAAATTTTGGTTTATTCAATAATTTTACATTTTAGTACCATGTGCTTTTGAACAATCGTCACTACGTGACACCTCGATGATTCCGCCATCGGTTGGGGTGTTACAGATTGGTATCAGAGCCATGGTTATAGGGAATTAGGTTATTAGAATGCCTTTTAGCCTAGACTATAACCGAATTTCAACTTTCAGGTACAACAATTCCTAATTTATCATTCCCCTCATATCCCTTCACTTTCCTCCCTCAATCTTTCCCCTTCTCCTCCATTTCTTCTCATCTTTCATCATGGTGTATAGAGATGGTGTCCTACAAGGAGTGGAAAGACTACTTCATCATGGAGCGGGAGCAGTACCTTTCATGAAGACACTCTTCGGAATAATGCCTACTCTTATTTTTGCTCCTTCAAAGTTGTTGAACTTTAATGAGTGTGAAAAGGACACGTACAATCTGGAAGGGTGGATGCCTGTACACTGGGTTTTCTGGCATAGGCAAGCATAGCGCATAAATCCATTTACAGACCTGTTATGCTTACCTGGGGATTCCTGGAGTGAGTGTCCACTTATAGGCTAAAGCATGTCTTCTTTGATCACCATTGGGCTCAATTTCTTTGAAAAGTCAACGTTCTTGTTGGGCTTTATAGCTAGACAAGGGCAATCCAAGCATGTTATGCAAATTTTTCAATGATATACTCTTATTTCACATACAATATCTTGTATTCATAATCATTTGTACAATTATACACTTACATTTAATAATCTCATAATTTTTCATTAACTACCTTGTAGATGTCTGCTCGCCGTATGCTCCGTGATACTAGCCAACGCACTGTTCGTGCTTCTGGACAACGTTCTGATCGTCGCCTTGCTTCTCTAGTTGCTGAGCAAATTGCTGCAGTGATTCCAAATCTTGTTAGTGAGTTAACCCAGAACAACAACAGTGCCAACACAGAGGGTGCAACTCAATTCCGGTGCACATTCAAACACTTCAACTCATGCAACCCCACGAAGTTTACTGGTGAGGAGGATGCTACTGGCCTCCTCCAATGGTTTGAAAGTATGGAAAGTACCTTCGTGAACAGCGAGTGTCCTGATGACCTCCGCGTTCGCTATGCTACCAGTGTCCTTCAAAAGAGGGCACTAACCTGGTGGAATGGTGAAAAGCATAATCGGGGCGCTGATGTTGCTCTATCCTTGTCTTGGGCTGAGGTCAAGGAACTCATGATCGCCAAATTCTGCCCTAGGAACGAAATCAGGAAACTAGAGGAAGAGTTCCATGGGTTGAAACAAGACAGTGGTGAAAATCTTGCGTACAACACTCGATATCATGAGCTCAGCATTTTGGTTCCACACATGGTTACCCCGGTCTCTCGAGCAATCGAGAAATATATCGAGGGATTACCTGATCTAATTCAAGATGTAGTCACTGGAAGCAGACCCACTACGGTGGAAGAAGCCATCCAGCTTGCAGCCTCCTTGACTGACAAGCACGTCAAAAAGGGAAATTTGGTTAGGAAAGGAACCAAGAAACCAGCTGAGAAGACCCCCACCCCTACTACTGAATCATCAAGAGTTGCTGTAGACAATACCGGTTCCAACACTAGGAAGCGGAAGTCCAGGGGTAGAAACTACGCTGTTGTGGCCCCAGTAACTCAGGCTCCAATAGCCCAGGCTCCAATGGCTCAGGCTCCTCCTGTTAAGAAGGTTTATAGTGGAAACTTACCCAAGTGTGCCACCTGTCAGTACCATCACCCCTCAAATTCTCCTTGTCGCCACTGTACCACCTGTGGTAGGTACGGTCATGTAGCTGCCACATGTCGATCAGTGCTTCGACCTCAACCAATCAATGCTCAACCTGTTAACCCTCAACCAGCCAACCCTCAACCAGCTCGCCAAAACCCACAACCTATAGCATATGGTCGAGCTTGCTTCAATTGTGGTGATCCAAACCACCTTAGAAATCAATGTCCAGCACTTGTCCCAACAAACCGTGCAGCAAACCCAGTGGCTCGTGGTAGGGCTTTCAACATCAATGCAGCATAAGCCCAGGAAGCAAATGATGTGGTGAATGGTACGTTTTTACTTGATGGTCATTATGCTTCTATTTTATTTGATACTGGTGCGGATAAAAGTTTTGTGTCGTTAGCATTCGAACCTTTATTATCTCACACTCGCTCTAGATTAGGAGCGCCTTTCACTGTCGAGGTCGCGGATGGTAAACCCATCTCAATCGATTCCATCATCCAGGGTTGTACTCTTAGCCTTAACGAACATGACTTCACCATTGATCTCATACCCATGAAATTGGGAAGCTTTGATGTTATCGTGGGTATGGATTGGCATTCTAAACATCATGCTGAAGTTGTCTGCTTTGAGAAATTTATTCGGTTTCCTCTCGCATCGGGTGACTATTTACGGGTTTATGGTGAGAAACCATCCAGTGGTCTTAAACTCATGTCCCGCACTCAAGCACAAAAATATCTACGTAAGAAATACGTAGCTTTCTTGGCCCATATCGTGGAAAAGAAAGGTAAAGACAAGAGTATCCAAGATGTTCCTGTTGTTCGTGAGTTTCCAGAAGTCTTTCCTGATGACTTACCAGGACTTCCATCGGTGCGTCCTGTTGAATTTCGTATTGATCTTGTACCTGGTGCTACGCCCGTTGCAAAATCTCCATACCGCCTTGCACCTTCCGAGATGCAAGAACTTGCGAGTCAACTTCAAGAGTTGGCAGACAAAGGTTTCATTCGTCCCAGTTCATCACCTTGGGGAGCTCCAGTCTTATTTGTAAAGAAGAAGGATGGATCTTTCCGAATGTGTATTGATTATCGGGAGCTGAATAAACTCACCATTAAAAACCGGTACCCTTTACCCCGCATTGATGACCTTTTTGATCAACTTCAAGGTTCGACTTGCTTCTCAAAGATCGATCTTCGTTCGGGATATCATCAACTTCGAGTTCATGAAGACGATATTCCAAAGACAGCTTTTCGTACACGCTATGGTCATTACGAGTTCATGGTTATGCCTTTTGGACTAACGAACGCACCTGCTGTCTTCATGGATCTCATGAATCGCGTGTGCAAACCCTTCTTGGATAAGTTCGTAATCGTTTTCATTGATGACATTCTCATTTACTCCAAAACTAAATCAGCCCACGAACAACACCTTAGACAAATTTTGAGTCTTTTGAAGAATGAACAACTGTATGCCAAATTCTCCAAGTGTGAATTTTGGCTTAAGGAAGTTCAATTTTTGGGATACATTATCAGTGATAAGGGTATACACGTTGATCCAGCTAAGATTGAAGCTGTTAAGAATTGGATTACACCCAAGTCTCCCACGGAAGTTCGCTCTTTTCTTGGCTTAGCGGGTTACTATCGTCGTTTTATTCTCAACTTATCCAAGATTGCCTTACCTCTCACTTCTTTGACCCATAAAGATAAACCATATGTATGGGGACCCAGTCAGGAAGAAGCATTCCAGACATTGAAGCAGAAACTGTGTGATGCTCCAATCCTCACTTTACCTGACGGCAATGAGGATTTCGTGGTTTATTGTGATGCCTCTAACCAAGGTCTTGGTTGTGTTCTCATGCAACGAGGCAAGGTTATAGCATATGCATCGCGGCAACTGAAAAACCATGAGAAAAATTACACTACCCATGATCTTGAACTCGGAGCAGTCGTTTTCGCACTTAAGATTTGGCGGCACTATTTATATGGTACAAAATGTGTGATCTTCACTGACCACAAGAGTCTTCAACATATTTTCAACCAGAAAGATCTGAATATACAACAACGACGATGGGTCGAGTTGTTAAACGACTACGACTGCGAGATTCGCTACCATCCTGGCAAGGCGAATGTTGTAGTCGATGCCCTTAGTCGTAAAGGTCATGCCCAGCTTTATTGTGCTCAGGTCCAGTCTGATATCAAACTCCGCATCATTGAAGCCCAACATGTCTCTGTTACTGAGGGCAACATGTACGAAGAAATGTCGTGTGGAGCCGTAAATCAGTTGGAAACCAAAAATGGTTTACTTTATTTCATGAACCGTCTTTGGATCCCTGATCGTGACAACCTGCGTACCTTCCTTATGGACGAGTCTCATAAGTCTCGTTACTCCATTCACCCTGGTGTAGATAAGATGTATCAGGATCTGTGTACTTTGTATTGGTGGCCCGGTATGAAGAAGGACATAGCTCTTTATGTGGCCAAATGCCTTACTTGTTCCAAGGTCAAAGCTGAGCACCAACGTCCATCTGGTTTACTTGTGCAACCAGAAATCCCAGTGTGGAAGTGGGAGAAAATTGCTATGGACTTCATCACGAAGCTTCCATGCACCACTCGTGGGCATGACAGTATCTGGGTTATCGTCGATCGATTGACCAAATCTGCTCACTTTTTACCCATTCGTGAGACCTACACAGCTGAGAAACTGGCTAAGATCTACATCAGTGAGATTGTTAGTCGTCATGGTATTCCTCTAGACATTATTTCCGATCGTGACAGCTGGTTTACTTCCCGCTTTTGGCAGACATTTCAGTCCGCACTTGGTACACAACTGAATCTTAGCACGGCTTATCACCCACAGACGGATGGTCAAACTGAACGAACCATCCAAACATTGGAGGATATGCTTCGAGCGTGCATCATCGACTTTGATGGTAATTGGGACACGCACTTACCCTTGGTTGAGTTCTCGTATAATAACAGCTACCATTCCAGTATTAACATGGCACCGTTTGAGGCACTTTATGGTCGCAAATGTCGTTCCCCTGTGTGTTGGAGCGAGGTTCGTGAAACACAAATCACCGGTCCCGAACTAATACAAGAAACGACAGACAAAATTCTTTGCATTCGTGAGAACTTGCAAGTTGCTCGAAGCAGACAGAAGAGTTATGCCGATCAAAGGCGCAAGCCTCTAGAATTTCAAGTCGGAGACATGGTACTTCTCAAGGTTTCACCTTGGAAGGGTATATTTCGATTTGGAAAGAAAGGGAAACTTGCACCACGGTTTGTAGGCCCTTTTAAGATCCTTGAGCGAGTTGGGAAGGTGGCTTACAAGCTTGATTTACCACCAGAGCTCAGTAATGTCCATCCAACGTTTCATGTTTCTAATCTTAAGAAGTGTTTGGCTGAAGATAACCTCCATGTTCCTTTAGAGGATACCCAGATTGACGAGTCGATGCGCTTCATAGAAAAACCTGTGGAGATTATGGATCGAGATGTCAAGACGCTTAAGCGAAGCAGAATTCCAATTGTCAAAGTTCGTTGGGAATCCAAACGAGGCCCAGAGTTTACTTGGGAGCGTGAGGACCAAATGATGTCAAAGTATCCTCATCTTTTTCAAGAGACTACCATTTGAAGGAATTTCGGGACGAAATTTCTAAAAGTAGGGGATGCTGTGACATCCGTCACTCTTCTTTGTATTTTCTTTTTAATAATCCTATGTACGTTAAACCTCAGTTAATAAGACGTTACATTTTCATTATTCTCGAACGTTTTAAAAAAAATATTCTGTGATACATTTGGGTTTGTTTTATCATAATATATGTTTATAATAATAATATAATAGTTAAAACTTCGTCTAGAAATAAATGCTTGGGACGGGGTTCGAACCCGCGTCCCAAGCCGGTTCAATACATACACATCACACGCCAACCAACTAGGCTACATCAACAATCTGTTTAGAAACCCACTGAAATAATTATATATCATACTTGAAATCGCACAGTTGACTGCAAAAGTCAACTGTTTGAATCGTGCATCACCAAATCAATCCATCCAACATGTTTTTGATCCAATTATGGAAGGGTATTGATCACCATTGACTGGTACGCATCAATTACCCGGTCAATTATCAATAATCATGCCCAAAATACACACATCTCGCGTCATCGCATTCAAGCCATCGTCAACCTTACCAAATCTTTAATCCGACCCTCAAACTATAAATTGAACACCCCTAGACCATCCTAACTCGCCGAAAATCTCTTACCCACTCTCAATTTCTATTTAAACAATCTGCATTCGAAGCTCCAATCGTGTTTGACGTTTTTGCGTTGACAAGCTCGCATACCCGATCACGATTCAGTGTAAGTTCTTCTTTTTTGTGGGTTTCACTCATCGGCCCCTTGTGAACAATAGCCCCAAAGATTCAGGGGCTATTGAACACGAATTGAATCGGTTTGGTAAATTAGGGCACGAATTGGGGTAGAACACATGAAGCTGATAGTGTATATAATTATTTTAGAACAGAAGATAAACAACCAACTGATCTAGATCAGTTGGTTTACCCCCTTTGTTGTGAAGCTTGAACCGGCCTACGGCCAAGGTTCGAATCCCACAACCTTGTTTTATTTTTCTTATTTAAACCTTTTTACAAAACCAATACATTTAACCTATATAATTAATTACAATCCAATATAACTCGTTCTCAGGGTGTGGCTCAGTTGGTGGCCACGCTTGTGATAAAAACCCGAACCGGCCAGAGGCCCGGGTTCGATTCCCATAACCAACAAATATTTTTTTTTTTGCCATTTTTATATATATACTTAATATATTAAATCTTTTAAAATAGTTTTTAAATACTAAAAGTGTTTTTTAAATTCTACAAAAAATACTGTATGACCTTCTAATGGTAAAATTCATTTTACAATTTTTAGTTTTTCAAAAATAATTTATTTAATATATATTATTAATAATACAAGTTTATTCATTTATATTTATTAAATTCTATAAAAATATCTAAACGATTTTATTAAATCTCACAAAAATTATCCAAAACTTGTATATTCTTAAACATTTCAGAAAATATTTATATTTCAGAAAAACCGCTCATTTTATATTTTTAATTAATTTTTGTTAGTTTTAATCATAAATAAATCATAATAAATTCATTTTTCAATATTTTTGCACCAAAATTTTATATAAATTATTTCTAACTATCTAGAACTGAAATACAATTTTTAATTCAGAAATTCTTTAATTTTAATATTTTTGGATATTAAAGTTATATTTAGACAATTTGAAATAAATAGATTATATATTCTATTTTCAAGAAAATAATTTTATAAAAATTATTTTCAAACTTAAAACCTTATGTTGTGACTATATTCAACTTAAAAATTTACAAAAAGACTTTTATTTATTTATTTATTAAATTTCTTATATTTAATAAACAATTTGTTCATTAATCAAATAAATACCTATCCCCAATTCGAAACCCTAGAAATACATGTATCCTAGAATTAATTCCCTTACACGTTATCAAATTCTTTAGGTTGATCCTTTGGGATACTTCCAACGCATATTTCGTTGTCCAGTTCAATTTCAAGCTATTACGTAGACAGTGAGTATTCCTATCCCCTTTTTGCTTTTATTCATTTTTGGGGTGTTACATGTACACTATTACAAATTCAAATACAAATTTACATTTTCACAATACAATTCTAGTACTATGTGCATTGCTTACAACGTGCTTTATGCTTAGACAATACATGTGGATTACATTTGTACTTAGTGAAATCATTAACATGGTACAAGCCGACCTTAACATTGGATAGCGCTATTTGGATTGACAACCGCCTAGATTGATTCTCCCCCTTTTTCATCGGAGAATCCGTGGCCATTGTTAAGTTATCACCCATTTATTGGATGAGTACACCACTGTTCATTCAGTACATTATACGGTCACAGGATTGATTTCGCTCATTTGTATGATACATAGTTTACATATTTGCACTGTAGCTTGCACTTGAATTGTATATCTTTTTAACTTACTATATATATCAAAACTAGGAATGCTCACTAACATTTCATATGTTGACCAAACCTATTTTTGTACATGTTTCAGGTGCAGTTTGATCTAGTGCTTTAGCAAGAGACATTTAGTGCTTTTTTTTTAATTCAGTTATTTCAATATTTACATTTCATTTAGACAATGTATTTTCCATTTCCATGTAAGACAAATTTTGGTTTATTCAATAATATTTACATTTTAGTACCATGTGCTTTTGAACAATCGTCACTACGTGACACCTCGATGATTCCGCCATTGGTTGGGGTGTTACATAAACATCACTCCCCTCTCTCTCTCTCTATCAGACACACACTCATCTCTCTCTCTCTCTCTCTCACTCCTCTCTCTCTCTTTCTCGCTCTCTCATCTGAGACGACGAGGATGACGATGGTGGTGGTTCGATGACGAAGACGTGGCCTCTGATCTGAAAACAGGGTTCGATGAAGACGATGGTGGTGGTTCGATGACGAAGACGTTGGCCTCTGATCTGAAAACAGGGTTTTTTGATGGTTTCTTGGTTTTTCGTTGGGCTCTGAACAGATCTGGAGGCGAAGGGGGTGGTCTTGGTGGGGCAAGGGGTGAAGGACGGCGGTGGGACGGTGGTTTGAAGCTGTGTACAATGGTGGGTATTGTTTTGGTTGTTACATTACACTGTAACAGAGGTGAGTATTGTTTTGTTTTATTATTATTATTATTATTATTATTAATATTAAGGTTAGGTTTTTTTTTGTTGTTTTGGTTCTCAGATGGACAGATCGACGATGAACAGATGGGGGGTTTTGGTGTGGTTCGAACGGGAGGTGGTGGTGGTCCGGCGATGAACAGATCGACGGCGGGCAGCAGGTTTATTATTATTATTATTGTTATTATTATTATTGTTATTATTTTATTTTTTTGGGTTGAATATGATGAAAAACAATGGATGATGATGATTTTGCAGATTCAGCAGGGTTTTTTTTTTTTTTTTTTTTTTTTTTGTTACAATAATGTGTAGGATGATTTTTTATAAAAAAATTTGTAACATTAATGTGTAGTATTATTTGTTAGTATGATTTTTTTTAAATGTTTTTGGGTTGTTTTTTATAAATGAAGGTGATGTAATGTATAGAAGTTTTGGTTGATTTATATTGATGTAATACATTTTTCGTTTGATTTAAATTGATTGTATGGATGTTTACATTGGTGTAATACGATTGTGGGGCATTTTACATTGGTGTAATACGATTGTATGGATGTTTTTCTTTGGGTTTTTACATTGGTGTAAAATAATTACACTGGTGTAAAATAATTACACTGGTGTAATACGAATGTCGCAGTGTTGTGTATGGTAGATTTACACTGGTGTAAATATTACACCAGTGTAAATGATGGTAGATTTACACTAGTGTAAATAATTACACCAGTGTAAATCATCCTCATCAATTTTATATGATTATTTGTTTTAAAAAAATAAAATATAGTTAAAAAATATGATTGTTTGGATTATTTGAATAAAAAATCCATATGATATAATATTAATTATTTCTCTCACATAATGTTTTACCTTAATACCCCTAATTGTACTTTATTTATAATAAAAAATTAAATTGCAAGTGGGGGCTTTGGTAAAAGACAAAACACCCAAACTTTTAATCTCAACCTTTGATTGGCCAAGATCAATGGCTTATAATGGTTCTTATGGTTCTCACAACTCATCATGGTTCTCAAAATAACCCATCCCTAAGTAAGTATATCTAGTTTCTCAAAAGCAAACTTCAACCAATGATTGTGAAAATAAAAAAGAGAAATCGGTCTTTAGTTTATTACCGATTTTGGTGAACGAAGTGAGTTTAGGGTTAATTCGTTTTTTTTTTTTTTTGCAAGGAAGCATGGAATGAAATCCCTAGTCCTTAGATCGGTTGAATCGTATCGATCTGAAGATCTTCGGCGTCGCCATTAGGGTTGGAAAGATAAGATGGAGAGGTAAAGAACGAAATATTGAGAAAAGGATGATTAAGTGTTGGGGAATAACCGTAACAAACAAACAAAACCGGATAACAGAAATCTCTAAAGGCACGTGATCGCTTTCATATTGAATCAATTCGACGGTTCTATCGAATATTCAATCGGATACAATCAGAGATTGAGAATTTTCTGTATGTTGTGATTGAGATTATAGAGAACCAGAGAGATTATGACCAAGAAGAAGAATACGTTCTGAAACAATTGGGCCATTAACTGCCTTTAGGCAGTTTTTCTAAGGTTTTTGAACTTGCTAAAATAGTCCCTCTATTTCTGAAAATTAATTTTCGGAGATAGTTTTTCCAAGGTCAGCTCGACCCCAGCCAGGGGCTCTGCCCGTTGGACCTCGCCAGGGGCTGCTGCCGCCCCTTGGACCCTGCTCCCAGGGGCGCTGCCCCCGGACCCTTGTTCCTTAGGGGCTTCGCCCCTAAGTTCATAATAAATTCAAATAGGCATGCACTCCGCACCACCATACCTATATGATGTATTATTATGAACATATTGGTCAAAACAGTCAATCCAATTACACTAAAATATCCAACAATCCTCCCCTATTTTAGTGTAATCCTTGATTAACTAAAACAAGTAATCTCAAACATTCAAACTTTTGCTTAAATGAAATGTCGTGACGATTGAATTTCACATTAGTACATTACGCATTCTAAATATTCGAATACCAGGGTGTCGCTTAGGATTGAACCCTGGGAACTCATCTTGAATACACAAAGATAATGTACACAAAAGTTTACATACATAGTAGTTCTATCTTGACATAATGTTTTACTAGCCTATGTCCTTATCCTTCATAAGCATGTCAAAGCCAAGTCCCAGCTTCTTGAAGCGGCTAAACTTCATACTTACATAGGTAGCTCTTTTAGTCTTGCACCTGCAATGCAATTTGTCAAAAAAAGCTATTAAGAATATATACATTCAACCTCCTTAACTTGCAGGTCTGAACACATACCTTGGGATGAATCTTCTAATGTGTTCCAATCTCTATGAAGAAACAAATAGTCTCACCACCGGTTAAGGATGATAAGATTATGAGTTACTACAGGGTTGATCCTTCACTAACAGCTACGGCTTGGAGATACCTGCAAACAAGAGTGAAAGTATGGGTGTGGAGACGACTACACAAGGTAGTTGTTTATAAGAAAAACAGGGTGAATGGGGATACTATCAAGTGTGATAGCTCTCCAGGTCAGTAGAAAGTGTCCTCTCCTATTGGGGATGTGACCCCTTTTATAGGAGAGTCCGTATGCCACCATTACCCAAGTCCTAACCGTGGTTAGGTTGTCTCCATCACCCTTAATTATGTTAGTAAGGTGATATATGGAAAGCATAATTAATGGGAATAGTGGAACATAATACCGCCTCTAATGTCTAGTCAACGTGCTTGAAGCCTTGATTCATGCATGGCATTTGACCATGCATGACTTTCGCCTTGACCGAGACTTGACCATTGACCGGTCATTAATGAGCATTGATCATGTCTTGCGCGTAGCTTTTGTCCACGTAGTGACGTTGAGCCGGGTTTGGGTATGCGGAATGGTGAATTCAGTACCCAATCCCATCAAGTCCCCCCAGTCCAGTGTGTCTCTTATCTAAGAAGTAATGATGAGATGTGAGGGGCGCTGGACTTAC
Organism: Ambrosia x helenae; assembly: GCA_030844895.1. Lineage (NCBI taxonomy): Eukaryota > Viridiplantae > Streptophyta > Magnoliopsida > Asterales > Asteraceae > Ambrosia > Ambrosia x helenae. Next base: position 39,736 of record JAUTDX010005964.1, read on the forward strand.
TAGACGTGTGTTTTTATATGCGGTCTTTCCTGTGCTTTTGTCTCGCGTGCATGTGTTAGACCAGTTGTTCTGCGTTGCGGAATTCATATGCGGAGAACGGGTGGTGAGAATTTACGTCAACTTTCCGCAGAAGATAGGACACGTCAATTGTTTTATGTGGACAGTTGTCAGTTCCCTTATGTATTTGAAAACTTGTGGTCCATATGGCGAGTGGGTATGACGTGACCTGTTGCAGTTGAGACGTGTGTAGGCACGTTGAGCGGCGGTTGTCAGGAGAGTGGGCGCGTGAGGCGCGTGTGGCGTCTGTTTGTCTTCAGGTGTACACGTGTCGCTTCCCTATTAGGCTCATCTCCGAAAAGCCTGCCCATTCCTCTGAGTATGACGTCAGGCGTATTAATTACAAAGCCTATATATTGGATTTTTGGTTGTGGCTTTTCCCATTTCCAACTATTTCAAAATTTGAATCCTTTCTTCAACGTCTCTGCCTCCCCAACACCATTATTTTTTAATTATGTCTCAAGAATCACAAGATGTTCAAGAGTCCAGCAAGACGTCAGATTCTGTCAAAGATCTAGGGAAGGAGTCGTCAAAAAGTATAGAGGCTACCACTATCAAGTGGGACAAAGCCTCATATTTGAATTTCCTTGACCAGTATGGCATCTTGCCTGAATGGGAGCCAAAACTTCCGGCCGAGGGGAAAACTGCCTTAAAAGCACCTCCTGGTAAAATAGCATTGTATGCTGCAACATTTACTATGTGTTGCTTCCGTCTGCGGCCACTATGTTTGTGGTGGATGTTTTGTTGAAGTATGGCATTCACCCCACACAGTTGACCCTTTATGGATGGTGCCGGATACTGCACTTTGAGGCCACTTGCCGAGCGTTGGAAATTGAGGCTACGTTTGAAAGGTTGAACGTATTTTATGTTCTTGAAGCAGCACGTGGTGGTAGCGGTTGGTATAGCTTAGGTATTCGCCGGAAAGTTAAACAACTTGTATCAGAGAAGGTGAAGTCCATGTATGAATGGAAGGATAAGTTCTTCTATGTCAACCATGGTGTCATTCTTGCACCTTTTCAATGGATGGTGTTAGGCTTAAAGGAGAAGATAGCTGAATTCCCTCCTATGGCAGGATTTAAAGATCAAGATTGGTATAAAACGCTCTGTGATCATGCTACTCCCTTGATGATGGACGAATGTCCGGAGAGTGTTTTGAATTTGCTGGGGATCAGTCTTATCTGCCCTGAGGGTCATGACCCAAATCCTCCAAAAGGTATTGAAGTCATACCTGCTTTGTTGTTTATATTCTTTCTTGTATTATTGCTCATGTGTTTCCTATATATCCAAATGTTACTCTGTTTCAATTGTTTTCCAAGCGTGGTGAAGCGAAGGTGTTGTACACACCAGCTGTCGCAGGTGCGCCACGGTTGTCTGATAGAATTAGTGGGAATTTTTTGTTTCCCAATCTAGTGGATCCTCCGAAGCAATACGTCCGTACAGGTTGTGAACCTTACCCATTTCTTTTATTTTTGTTAGTTTTCTTTTTATGCGCGAAGGAAGCGCAGTAGGTACGCGTCCTGCGTACTAATTTAGCGCATTCTTCGTGGTAGGTGCGGGTATACAACTCGCAGAAAAGCCATAAGTGATGTTGAGGAAGTTACTTCGGAGCGCAAGGAGTCCTTTGGTTAGTTCTTATAACTTCTGAATTCATTCCTCACGCATAGTTTAATTTTATTACAGATGTGGTTACCGCGCCAGGCACTAGTACGTCGAGGAAGCGCGCTGTGGCAAGCAAGAGAACCAAACCACCTGTTGCTCCCATCATTGTTGAAGAGGTTGATGAAGAGTTGACGGAATCTGACACATAATTAGAGCATAAGCGCACTAGGCGTTCTTCTCCTGTCCGCCGGGTCAGATGATATTGCTGAAGATTTGTATCAGCAAAGGGTCGCCGAGTTGAATCAGAAACAGGTGCAAATTCCTCAGTCTTCAGTTGGAAATCTAGAGACGACCCGACCGGATCCTATTTCCACAGTTCCGGTGAATGTTTTTAAACCACTCACTTGGCCAACCACTAACAAGCTAGAGATTCCTGTTAAACCTCCGCCCGGTGCGCGAGAATCTGCCCATGAAAACACTGAGGCATCTGTCTGATACTCATATTCTTGTGTCCCTCTTTATATATTTTGTGATAAATCCGTTGAAATACTGTGAACATTATTTTATGTAGGGCAACATCCTTTTGCAGAGTCTCGGAAGAAGCATCCACCTTTGGTGTTGAAGAAAGTATCCTTGCCTGACCAGCCTGCCGATGTGACCGCGCAGGCGACAACGGATACAACTGAGATGATTGTGGAGGAGAATTTGTTATCGCAGGCGGAGCCAATCCCGGATGATTTGGTTGTTGACGTAGAGAAGGACGCCACGCCACAGGGTGAGCCTATCCGGCTGAGTTGGTGATTAATGTGGAGAAGGATGTTGGGAAGAGGGTGGATGAGTCTGAAACTCCTAATCTGAGTATAGAGTGCCCTGATTCGCTGTTGAAACAAGCGCATGAACCGAGTTCATCGCAAGGATTTGAGGCTGCACTTGAAAGTGAGAAAAATGATGAAGTTATTGGTGAGAATCCATCCGGCTTCAAGCGCACAGTGGTGGACTCTACTGTGGTTTACACTGATGCTTCTGCAAGTGTTGGTGGTAATTCCGGTCATCGGCGGAGAATGCCCTCATCGCGTCAAGCGGATTCATCGAGACCATATCAACCGCGCTGGGACATCCTTGACACAACTCGATTTACGAATGCGCTTGATGCACAGGAGTTTGTCATGCTGTCTATTCCTCCTTCTGAGCGCGATTACCAAGATAGTGTCGATCGACGGTCTCTGTTCATTGACATGGCAATGAACCTTTCATTGGGTGTTAGCGGCCTCGGATCTCTTATTAGGCGTGAAAATGAGTTTCAACGGGATTACCAGAATTTGAAGGATTCGGAAGCCGCGTTGTTGGGGCGCGAAGAAGAGTTTCAACGCGCCCGTCATGAGATCGGGCAGAGATTGAGCATCAACAGAAAGTTGCCCGTGATGCTGTTGAAGAGATGGAGAAGGTAAAGAAGGAGAAAGCCGAAGCTTCCCAGGCTTGGTCCGTTGCTTGTAAGAGGACCAACCATGAAACCGAACTATTGCGATCCACCATTAAGGAGTTGAAGCTTGAAAATGCTCGCTTGAAGAAAGAGGTGGAGCAAAGTCAGACATCATATGGGGAGAAGCAAGCGGAACTTGCTGATGCTATTAAAAAAATATAATGCTCAGCATGATGAACTCCTCAACGCGACTTCCTCCTTGTCTGATGCGGTGGCCAAAATAAAAGAGTTAGCTTTGGAGAACTCCCAGTGTAACATCGCGTAAAATATTTTTTTTTCTTTCTCTATTTAATAAATTTCAAAGTTCGCTGTATTCACTTCTCGTATTTTACTTCAACTTATCCGTGATGCGTCGTCATTATATTTGATCCTATTCATTTGTGTCGTTCTACTATACTTGAGTCATAAACCTCCACTTCATTTATAATCCAATATCTTTAAGCAAGACCTATTAAAATTGATTAAACTTATCTAGTTAAGTTTTGATATATATATATATATATATATATATAATAAATAATATTTTTCTGTTAAAAAAAAAAAACAAAACTGGATCCTAGTTGTTTTGAAACAACAATAACAACAAACATAACAACAACCACCTCACTCATAACAACATATATTAAAACCAAACAAAATCTTACCCCTAATTACTATTTTTCGGAGCCCAACCCAACCCAACCATATACCCGGCCCAAACCACCTTTTTTTCCCCATTTCTTGTTAGTGGAGGTGCAGAGCTTTTCTTGGTTGACCAAGAAGCCTTCAATGTTGACCATATAATCAAGCTAAAGATTTTGGAAACCATTCTTTAATTGATCTAAAATAAAGACTGATACAACCTTTCCACTTATAACCAACATTTAATCGCGAATTGTCAGCTCAATCTGAGCACACTCACGCGTTTTGACCATGTGATTAGTCAAAGGATTGATACCTTCCAAATTGAAATCATATTATTAATAGACCCCTCCTAAATGATCTGATTGGTCCGAAAACTTGTTCATCACACTTAAACTTTCGCACACCTACATCCTCGTTGTTCAATCCTAAATGGTTGACTACTTCGTTTGACTCAGTTTGTGGAAGCATGCTAGCCGTAGGTATATGTTTAAACCATCAATATGTTTGTTTGTTAGTCCCGAATCATAGCCCTATGATCAAGTTCACAGATCTGTTCTGTAACGGGGTTAATTGATTCGATTGAAAACTAGGGTTCTTGGGGTCTTGAATTGGGGAAGAAACTTCTGCAGACATTGTGTATTTATTTAAAGCAGAGGCAAGACAAACACAACCACTGATCTAGATCAAGTGGTTGTGTCTATCTGTTTGTATACAAAGGGACGCGGGTTCGAGTCCGTATCCCACAACCTTTTTCCTTTCTTTTAAAATAATTACATATTTGCTTCATGAATAACCTTATAATTAATTTTAAAACCTAGTTTATTCGTTCTCAGGGTCCAGCCCAGTTGGTGGCTGGGCTTGTGATAAAACCTCACCCGGTCTCAGACCCGGGTTCGAGCCTTGGCAACCACACTTTTTTTAAAAACCTTTACTTTTATATTCTCTATTATTTTTAAAATGGTTTTAAAATACTAAAACTCCTTTATAAATTCTACAAAAAATATTTTATGTTATTCTAATAGAAAAGTTTAACATACAATTTTTAGTTTTCCAAAAATTATTTATTTAATATATATAATAATATTTCAAGTTTATTCTTAATTATAAAATTCTTTAAAAATATCAAAACGATTATATAAATTCCCACAAAAATTATTCTGAGTTTATATAACATTAAACATTTCTGAAATGATTTTTATTTCTGAAAAATCATTTATTTAATATTTTTAATCAATTTCTGTTAGTTTTAATCATAAATAAATCATAATAAATTCATTTTTCAATATTTTTGCACCAAAATTTTATATAAATTATTTCTGTATGTTTAGAACAGAAATACAAATTCTAATTTGAAAATTCTTTAATTTTAATATTTTTAGATATTCAAGTTATATTTTGACAAATTGAAATAAATAGATTAAATATTCTATTTTTAAGAAAATAATTTTATAAAAATTATTTTCATACTTAAAACTTTATATTGTGACCACCTTTAATCTAAAGTTTACAAAAAGACTTTTGTTTATTTATTTATCGAATTTCTCTTATTTATTAAACAATTTAATTATTAATCAAACGAATACTTATCCCCAATTCAAAACCCTAGAAAATACTTGTAGACTAGAAAGACTTAGACTTATTTGTTACCTTATACATAGGGTAATACTTGGCAACTTTGGGGCTACACTTATTCTTTTTCTCGAGACTTAATACCTTGCTAAGGTGAGTTTACGTAACCATGTTTATGCAATTCTTTATACTTGCAACATTATACTTAAGCAATTCTACATACATGTCTAGTTGTAAACTTTAATGCCTCGTGATTTAGACAACAACAACAGTTAGACTTAAACTTCAACATACATAATCATTAGCTATGGCCAAGCCGGCGATACTCAATAATAGATCTATTGGATTGACAATCCCACCTAGATTCGTTGACCATCTTTTATGGGGAGCGCGGGGTGATTGTTATCGTTCCAACATGATATTAAGGTGAACCGTGGATGAAGGGATGGACCTAAACTAGTCGGAGGTTTTATTATGTACATTCAACACTTCATGTTTATTCATGTAGACTTAAACTTACGATAGACATATGAATTGCTCAACTTTTATTCTTAAACTTAATTGCTTGACATGGCTTATGTATTCTCACCAACTTCTAGTTGACCCCCCATTTTTACAACTCAACAGGAAATAATGATGCTTGAAGTCTAGAGAGTTAGCATGAGGAGACAAATTGAAGTTTATGCTTTATTTGGTTATTTGATGTATTAGAATTTCATTCAAGACTTATTATGTATTTTCAATTTTGGATATTTGCACTTTAAATAAATTTCAATTAAAACTTGAATACCATGTGCTACTGTATACTCATTCTTACGTGACACCTTGATGTTTCCGCCATCGGTTGGGGTGTTACAGATTGGTATCAGAGCCTTGGTTATAGGGAATTCGGTTATTAGAAAAATAATCTAGACTATAACCTTAGGGATTTAAACAGTACTTGATTCTCTTACTTGTAACCCCAATTGCTTCTTAATCTTATCCCGATCCTACACCTTATACAACCCTAAGCCTTACAAGTTGACTGCTCTTATTCGTCTGCTGCAATCCTGATCCACCATTAGATTAATATGTAACACCCCAACCGATGGCGGAATCATCGAGGTGTCACGTAGTGATTATTGTTCAAAAGCACATGGTACTAAAGTGAAAATATTATTGAATAAGCAAAACTGTCTTACATTGAAATGGAAAATACAAAGTCTAAATGAAATGTAAATAATGAAATAACTGATTAAATAAAGCACTAAAAGTTCCTTGTTAAAGCACTAGATCAAACTGCACTGAAACATGTACAAAAAATAGGTTTGGTCAACATATGAAATGTTGGTGAGCATTCCTAGTTTTAATATATATAGTAAGTTGAAAAGATATACAATTCAAATGCAAGCTACAGTGCAAATATGTAAACTATGTATCATACAAATGAGCGAAATCAATCATGTGACTGTATAATGTACTGAATGAATGGCAATGTACTTATCAATAAATGGATAAAAACTTAACAATGGCCACAGATTCTCCGATGAAAAAAGGGGGAGAATCAACCTAGGCGGGTTGTCAATCCAAATAGCGCTATCAAATGTTAAGGTCGGCTTGTACCATGTTAATGATTTCATTAAGTACAATGTATTCCACATGTATTGTCTAAGCATAAAGCACGTTGTAAGCAAATGCACATACACTACAAGAAATTTAGGTATTTACCCACACATAGTATGTTTAGGAAAAACCATATAATGTGTTAGTAGTTATGTTTACCTACACATAAATTAAGTGTTATGATGTGTAGACTCAGCACTGTAGATATTGATCATTACCTACACATTTAGTATGTGTAGGTATATAGCAACCTATACCTACATATATGTGTAGCTAAAACTAATATATATGTGTTGGTAAAAGTATAGCAATTTGTTAGATTGAGGTATGACGTGGCAGCTGACGTGGCAGCTATCGTGACAGCTAATTATGTGTAGGTAAATGTAA
>JAUTDX010005965.1:0-31117 GCA_030844895.1 Ambrosia x helenae
AATTTTTGAAAATGTCAAAATGGGATTCGAATTTGAGGATTTGGAAAAAATTCAATTTTCCAAAAACTCATTCGATCTTTCGTTAGGTTGAAGGAGATTTTGTGCCTTCATTCGAACCTTTTAAAGAGGTCGAATGAGAGTGTTTGAATGATTTCTTTCATTTGAGCCATCTTGTTTTCCTTCGAACCTTTAAGTAGGTCGAATGAAACCATGATCTTCTCATTTGAACCCCTACAAGGGTCGAATGAGAGACCTTATATATATTACACCTGCTCATTCGAACCCACACAATTTTTTTCAAATTTTCAATCATAACCACACCTTGTTGCCCGTTTGTTTTAGACCATTCATTCTTGTTCCTTGTGTTATTCTGAGCCTTTTCATACCAAAATTACAGGTAACATCAAATAATCACTCCAGAATCGTTGTTTGAACTCATGGAACCATAGAACATCAATATGTGATGTTTTGATCATGTTTGAATGCAAATTGGACATAGATAAACCATTATCGATGGTTTTATGGGGGAGAATAGACCAAAAACCCAGTGTTTTAAACATCATATTGAGCATAATCAATTGTTTAAAACGTATAAACCCTAGATTTTGATTGAAAACCATCAATAATAGGTTAATTGATTCAATTGAATGTTGATTAAGTTTAATCGGCCATATTAGAAAATGATAGAAACCATAATGTGATGTTTATCTTAGTTTGATTGTGTTTTGGCAAATTTGAAATTCAAACAGCTTTATTCGACCATCTTTCATGAGTAGAATGAGATTTTTTTTGGTCGAATGAACCTGTTTTAGGTCGAATGAACTTGTTTAGGTCGAATGAAATTTTTTGTTCAACTGATTTTCTCATTCGACATCACAAATCTCTCATTTCGAACGCCCGATAGTGTCGAATGAAGAATTGTTTTTGACCAAAACTCAATTTTATCCATTTTTCCTAAATTTTCATGTTTGTTTTTCTTGTTTTGCAGGATATTATGGCTGAGCAACAAAATCCAGAGAAGGAAGTAGAAGTTCCAGATCAGTCAGCAACACCAAAAGAGTTGATATTTGAACCTGTCCATAACTGCTGTGCATTTATTGGAGAGGTGAAGCAGTTATGACGAATTCTCAAGCATGGAAGAGTTCTTAAAGAGATGCAGAGTTGTTTATGCTCTTGCTACCCAAAGACTATCGATAAAGATCATCATGTAGACTTATGGGAGAAAGTAGTTATTACATTCTGGGATGGAAAATCAGCTATTCAAAGTTACATTCAGGAAACTTTGTGCTTGTTACAGAACAGGATATCAGAGAAGCTTTACAGTTGAAAGATTCTCCAAGTGATCATACTAAACTATCCTGGATGGAGCAGACGAAATGTTTTCTAAGGATGAAGTACAACGCTCCTATTACAGATTGTTTGCTGAACAAATCAAAGCTGTGTCCACACTTCAATATCTATTACATGTGATTCTACATGTATTTGGCCAGTGAGAGGAGGATATGATGTGCTGAGGAAGAGTTTGTGCTCGTTGGTGGTTGCTCTGATTCTAAACAAACCATTCAATGTCTCTGGAATGATATTTGAGCATATGATGGAAGTGTTGAAGGGATTAATGACGGACAAGTTTTTGATGTATCCAAGATTCTTGCAGATGGTGTTTGATGAAAAGTATCCTAACTTGAAAAAGGATCCAGTTCAAATTGTGAATCAAAGTCATATGAGTATTACTACTTTGAGTAGGATGAGGGCTTTACAAAGGTGTTCCTGAAAATGAAAAACCTCCATACAAGAATCTGTTTGGACATTTGAGTACGATTGGTTATAAGGATCCAGGTCAAGATCAAGCAAGGAATGAGAAGAGTGACACGGATTCTGAAAGCCCTTTATTTCGGTTGATGTATCTGCTAAACGGAAACGACAAGTTATCAATAAACGTGCTAAATCTGGAAAGGGTAAACAAAAGGTGGTTGAGGTTGAGACAAAGAAGAAGAAGACGGTGAAAAGTAAAGGAAAAACAAAGACTTTACTTGTTGATGAAGAGTCTGCTGATTCTGAAGAGACTCAAGATGATGATGAATGGGATTCAGGTGGTGAGAATGTCAAGATCACCAAACCCAAGGCCACTGAGGTTGGTGAGAGGACTTGATAAAGCAATTGAAGCTGAAGAACAGAGAAACAGAGTGTTAGATGATCAAGATTTGAATTTAACAGGGTGATTAAGAAAGCCAGAGGGAAAACAATGGCTAAGAGAGATAATCCAAAGAAAATGAGGGATAGAGAGTTGAGTTGTTAGTAGTCAGGAAGAAAGTACCAGCTATTGGAAGTTCGAAGGCTACCACACCCGTTACATCCCAATAGCAAAGAAGAAAAAGAAGGTTGTTCATGAGGCAGTTACTACTAATCCAGCTCCTGAAAACTTTTCTAGCTTGTTAAAAGATGTCTTAGGACAAATTCAAAAGAAAACATCAAAGTCTGTTAACTCCACCAGTTGCTGAATCATCTACACCTCAACTGACAGTTTCAAATGAAGTGATGGAAGCTGTTAATCGTCAGATTGTAGATGTGATGAAAGCCTTTAATCAACAACGTGCTGAGATTAAGCAGATGAAGGAAGATGAGAAGACAATGCTGCAGATTGTTCTATCATACAAAGCTAATCAAGATGAGTTGGAAGCAAAGCTGAAACAACTTGAAGATGAAAACAAGATTTTACTTACTAGAGGGAAGAGAAATACAAGAAAAATCAAGCTGCTTCAGATTGAGAATAAAGAAATAAAGGCTGAAAAAAAGAATATGAGGAAATTGCTTGATGATCTTTACTCCAAGGCACCACAGTTAAAGGGTACTGAGGAAGATGAGGAGGAAGAGGAAGAGCAGGTTGACTTTGAAGAGTCTGATGAAGAAGGTGATGATGGTGACTTCAATGACACATCAGATGATGATGATGATGATGATGCAGAAGGTAAGAGTGGAGGTAAGAAAGATTTAAAGGATGATGAAGATGATAGTTCAGACGATGATGATGATCAAAATACTGAAAAGTATAGTTATCAGAAGAGGGATTCAGATAAAGGTGACACAGGTGAAACTAGTTCTAAAAAGACACCTGGTGAGAATGTGGATTCTGATGATAGCATATTCTGGACTGAGAAAATCAGAGTCTTGTCTGATGATGATAAAAGCTTGTATCTTCAAATGTTGGAAAAGAATGTGTGGGACGATTGAGCTGACTGGAAGATTCCCCGAGATCTTTGAAAGTGATGATATGAGGTTTGAACTTGAATATAATGATCCAGACCTTGAAGATGGGGAAAGTCTCTGCTGCTATTTCCAAAGAAATACTTGAAGGATTAGCTAAGCAGATTGGGAAGTCTCTGGAAGAGATAATGAATGACAAAGAGATTTCTAATATTCCCGTAAAAGAAGCAGGAAATCATTCAGATGATCAAGATACTCCTGTGTTTGAGGAAGTTGAAATTGAAGACATATCACACGAAGAGTATCGTGAATACTAAATGCAAAAAAGAAAACGTAGTGATTCCTAAGATAAACGAACAAACACTTGATGAAGCTGAGAAATTAGATGAGTTGAAGGATATATTGAGAAGGTTGAAGGAGAAAGAGCCTAATACACCAAAAGCAGAAGTACAAGGAGGTTTTTACAAATATCACAACCAAGTCTTCAAAGGAAGAGCTTTGGGTTGGAAGTATATAAGACAGCTACGGTGTATTGGTGTGAAGTGGGAGAAAGGAATCTTGTACTTTTACAGATTTCATGACATCAAGACTTTGTCGTATTGGGCTATTCGGGATGTTTGTAGACATATGATGAGCGGTGCTTCTGTGAACAATGATGTAGTAGGATGGTTTGCAGATAGGATGACTTGGGAGAGCAAAACCAGATGGAACATGTTCAGACCTCAGTATCCTAAAAGGAAAGTTCACAAAGAGGTTGATCATGTTACTGGTATGAAGAAGGTTACTCTGAAGTACAAACCTCCTGTGGTGATGAAAAGAATTCCTCTGATGCCGATTCAACAACATTTCAGTGAATATTTCAACTTTTGGTATTATGATTGGAAGACGGCAGAAGCATAATATATTTGATAACAAAAAATGACCTAGCCAAGGGATGCTGCAGTTTGGATAAAAATTGACCTAGCCAATAATTAGGTATGAATCAACAATAATTATAGCACTAGTCTGCAAATATCATAAAACAATAATTAAGTATGAAACAATATTATTATGAAGTTAAATGTCTGCTCAAGATTATTGCTATCCATTCCTAAAACCTCAACTACAACTATATTATCAATAACACTTTTCAAGTTAAATGGTAAATTGATTTGATAAAGTTTCCACTACAACAGATTAACAGGGCCCGTGCTTTATGTTTGTGAGTAACGAATAGTTTAAAACTAGTTATAATAATAACACATTAAAAACATAGCACCAGTCTGTAAAACATTGTTCTCCATGCTTAAAATCGGACATGTTATAGGGCGGCGGAGGTATGAAGTGTATTAGCCAGAATTTTCTTTGAGAGTTATGGATTAGGTTAGGAAAGAAAGGCGCTGCTGTGTTTTATTTAGGAGTTAAGGCTTTAGAGGAAGATAAGAAAACCCTAAAAGGGGTTGGGTCGATTACGTATTTAAAAAACAAAATACTAAAAAAACCGTGTAGTGCATGTTTCAAAACCCCTAGACTTTAAAGGGTAGGAGACTTAACCATTGAGCCACTCACATGATATAGCAATGGGTTCATATTAAATATTCTTATGGGTTCATGGCTCATTTTTTCCTATATATTTCTACTAAAAATCTAAAACCTAATGGGTTATCCTGAACCCGTTCACCTCTTCCTAAATCCACCTCTGTGGAAAAGGAATTTTGGTCCAAACTAAATTTGCCACCAAATATTGAATAATAAAATTTGTTGATTGTTAAAAAAAAAATCCAGAAAGGTCATTTATTGAATTTTACCGTACATGATTTGTTTTCAGTAACCCATGATAATAACCGAAAGAAACGCTTTACTGAAATTATTCAAAGAATGCATCCGTTAAAGTTATTGACAATCTTTCCTATTTTTAGACTATACTTCTTATCATGTCGGTACAACAAAAGTAGTTAATCATTTTAATTTTGTTCTTTAGGTGAGGGTTGTGTCCAGTTGGTTAATCCATTAGAGTTAACGTGTTGTAACATTTTGGATCAAGGGTTGAGCGCCGTCAAAGATGAATATAATGTAATTTAAGCCGTTAAAATAATTATTTTAGTTATTCATAAATGTGTTTTCAAGCTTTAGTTAGCTATTTTAGTTTTTAGCAATTTTTTTAAAATAATGGGTTAACATGGCCAACAACTAATTCCTTAACTCTTGATAAAATATAGAGACAGCTTTGGAAACATGTATTTCATATATTTTGGGCCATGTTCCACCACTAACTCTTGATAAAATATAGAGACAGCTTATTAAAGTCGTACCCCATACTCTTTCCACGTTCAAATTGTCAACCCATTTTGAACTGTTAATTATACCCCATGGTGTTTATTTTATATTGATATTTATATATTAAATTTATTCTATCTTATATCATAAAATAATTCATTAATTCGCTTGGAACAACCCTTTCACCAGCTGTTTTGCCCTTTCAACCACCCTACATTGGGTCTCACATTGTTTCCTTAAAATATATATATATATATATTAGGGAAAACAAATACAATAAAATGGACAAAAAAAAAAGTTGTAGTTGTAGATAACTTATACTCTATATTCTTAATAGGTTTACCAAACTATCTTCAATTAGAAGTTCCAATCCTATTATAATATATAAAAGAAATGCAACTTGTCAATTTTCATAGTTTATATGATATAGATAATTAATAGAGGAACTTTTTATAAACACTGATTTTAATTTTGGAAAATGAAAATAAATAATCTCAACTATTAACTATTAGCCAATAACAGTCCAACTACGAAAATCACCAATATTGGTCACAACTTTCGACATATTGGAACCAACGGACCCAAACTAACGGAGGCTAACTCTGTTAGTGTGATGCTGACGTGGCATGCTTAGGTGGCAAGATGATCCTACGTGGCATGCCACGTGGCAAAATGATCCTATGTGGCATCCTACGTGACATGCCACGTGGCAAAATGATCCTACGTGGCATGCCATGTCAGCATCACACTAACGGAGTTAGCCTCCGTTAGTTTGGGTCCGTTGGTTTCCAATATGTCGAAAGTTGGGACCAATATTGGTGATTTTCGTAGTTGGGACTGTTATTGGCCAATAGTCAATAGTTGGGATTATTTATTTTCATTATTCCTTTAATTTTTAAGGTTTGTTCAATATATACAACTTAAATACAATCTTTTACATACAAACTCAAATATACTATTTAATCCTATCTGTTGTGGTAATTTCAAACAAACTTGAATAATATTACATATTGTTATCATTAAGTATATCACAGCTATATTGGCTTTATATACTACATATTCATTATTTAGTGAAAGGCAAACAGATAATTTTATTCCCTGAAAATAATATATTATAACCCCTAAATTATAATGCTAGTTTCATGATCTTCTGCATCCAGACAATATATTTTTAAAATACCAAAAATATTTTTGTATCATCTAATTCATATGTCAAAACTATCTGTCACTATGTCTCTTTCATGCACCATCCTATATAAATACTTCATCCTCAAAGTTTCCTATCACATTTCTAACAGTTTTAATTATCTCTCTTAACGAGTTAACTAATTAAAATGGCTTCTGCTAGAATGTGCCAATTCTTCATTTTACTTGCTCTTTTGGCTACTTCATGCATAGCCCAAGCTCCAGTGGCCACCCCAACGGTCTCACCCACTGCCAGTCCTACACCGGCCCCGGTTGCACCGGCAACTCCCTCTCCCGCCCCGGTCCTTGCTCCGGCTCCAGGACCCGCTGCCCCGACTCCATCTCCGGTCTCCGGACCGTCTCCATCCCCGTCATCACTTGCACCAAGTGCCCTTTCTCCTGGTCCATCTGCTGGTCCTTCACCAGCACCTGGAGGACCCGTAGCTGATTCTCCCAATGGCTCTTTTGCTGATGGGTGGGTCAACCGAGCTGTTATTGCTGGAACTGCAGTTGTTGGATCAGTGATTGCTGTTACAATGATGTAAAGATGGTGATAAGGCTTTTGGCCGGTGATTCCATACTGATGAGATACGTTTTATATTTTTCTTTTGTTCTGGTTACTTGATCTGGACTTCATTTGTTATTATTGTTATTATTTTTATACAGTTTGTGGGTTAACTTATTGTTGTTTCTATATTTAATTTGAGATATATATATTGGCGAATGTTGATTATTTTAAGGGCTTATCTTACAAAATTCCAATCCACTATTGTGACCATGTTACTATTATTATTTTTTTTTAAATTTATTATATGTGTTTTCCGTATTGTGTTATTCATGATCAAGGCCTATTAAACCTGACCAAACAAATTATATGAAAAACTAACAAGTATTTGTCGTTCGCTTAGATGACATGGTACGTAAAATGTTGTGATATTCCTCAACTGTCATTAGGATAACCATAACTTAAATCCTGGGGTATGAGTCTAATTAAATTGGGGACAATATTTTCAAGAAGAGTGTGAGTTGAAGACGAAGTTGTTAGGCAAAATTATAATTGAAGAACAAGAGGAATGGAAGACAAAGTGAAGTGCCAAACTTTGTTAAAATTTATCTATTTATAATTGCCTATAACAATCACCGTCTGTCCTCTTGTTAACGAGTGTTTTTTAACTTTATACTAGTATAATATTGCTATGTAAAAATTTAAAAAAATATGTGTTAACTGGGTTGTTCATTTTGTTGTGTTTTCTGCTCGTCTACTAGGTTATTAGAGCATTCACAAAGATGCTTAATAATAATGTGAGGGGGCCTCTATATTATATAGAGTGAGTATAAGTGGTTGTGAGTAAAGGGGAGAGAAAATATATAGATGAGACACTCTTTATCAGTAAATTTGAAGAAGACACTCTTCACCCTCCATAATTTTTTAATATTTTTAAAAGTGGTTGTGAGTAGAGGAGAGATAAAAGGTAATGATAAAAGTATAGAATAATTATTATTAAATAGAAAAGAAGAGAGGGAGATATTAATTTTTTGTGTAATTATAGAGATGGAGATGGAGGATTTACTGTGAATGCTCTCACAGTAGCTTCTCCATCTCTATCTCTATCTCTATAATTACACTAAAATCACTACTTTTCTCTCTCATTTTCTATTTAATAATACTTATTTTATACTTTTATCATTACCTTTTCCCTCTCCTCTACTCACAACCACTTTCAAAAATATTAAAAAATTATAGAAGATGAATAGTGTCTCCTCCAATTATTTTCTCTTTCCTCTACTCACAACCACTTATACCCACTCTATATAATATAGAGATCACACTCACACCATTATAGAGGTGCTGATCAGACTAAGCATCATACCAAGGTAAGTCTCCATCTCATGCCTTCCATACTTCCACACTTAGGCTTCTAGTTAAGGTAAGGTTGACTTGATAAATGGTTGGGTCATGTTTTGTTTTGTTTTGTTTTGGTATGCATTGGAGTGCAAGAATGACAACTAATGGGTGATGATGATGCTCCTTGGTGGCTTCGGCCGATTTACAAGGCAAGAGGTTGTCTTCTTCCTTGATAGTGATTGTTCAATGGTACATCTTGTAGTTGATTGGTGCCTCAATTCCCAAGAGAATGTCTTCACATGTGGGTTATAAGATTTGAAAGGGACATGCGTGAGAGGAATGTATGTTTCGGCCGCTAATAGAAGACAAAAAGGAAAGATAGTTCTTGATTTGGATGGTGATCTCTCTAGGTATTATCATGGTTAAATGTTAAGCCCTAGTTTAGGTAATAAGTTGATGAGGTGATTTGACAAGTGAGTGTTTCTTTGATCCATATCTTTCGGCTGAACATAGGTTTCAAAAGAGGAATGTGTAGCTTCACCATGTAATACTAGACATGTGCTTGTTTGTTTCCTTATTAGTGTAAACTAGGTGGACTATGGATGAGGTATGATGATGTTATCAAGCTTATGTAATCCAATTGTGTTGAGGTGTATGTATGTGTGTCATGGACATGTCTTTGTCAAGTGTATGTGTCTTGTTGTTTTCTTTGTTAATCGGCCAAAGTGTATGTGAAAGGCTTGGACATTCCTATTTGAAGCTAAGGTTTCGGCCAAGTACAAGCTAGTAAAAGGGCTTCATTTTTGTGTAAGAAAAGTTATGGTATGTAAGTGTGTATGTGTATTCGAGCACTTATACACAAGCTAGTAAAAGGGCTTCATTTTTCGGGTAATGAACATTGTTCCCAAGTTACGAGTTGTTCATGTTTTCATATGTGTGTGTATTGTCATGAATGATCGAGCATTGCACAAGTTTGTATGGATACATGATGTGTTTAAAGACTCGTGACGATATTAACATGTATTAATATTTATTAGTCATGAACACGTGTCATCTATGCTGACAATTGATAATGTTTGTGATTCGTGGAATTACCATGTGTTAGAGTGTAGTAACATCATGAAATGTTTTTTGGCGATTGTCCGGGTGTTGTATGCATAAACAGGTGGGTTTTTTCCAGTAATTGGTGCTTCACTTAGACTGGGGGGGGGGGGGTATTGTGTGTGCAAAATGTCTAAACATGCACATGTAATGATAATAATAAGTAAAATGCGTACAGATGTTGACCTGGATCGTTGACTGGTGTCTCCAATTTTGACGATCTCGAGAGGCTTTCAAGTGATCACGGATCTGAAAGATATATCGGTTGTTTCTTAAATAAGCTCAGTGCCAGTCAAATATTTGTCTCCATCTTCCGCCTAACACAAAGGAGATCTACACCTACGTCCATATAAGGCTTCAAATAGGGCAGCCTTGATACTGGTGTGGTAACTGTTATTGTAAGAGAACTCACCCAACGGTAAAAGAGAATCCTAGTTTCCACCGAAATCTATTACACATGCTCGGAGCATGTCTTCCAAGGTTTGGATAGTCCGTTCACTTTGACCATCGGTTTGGGGGTGATAGGTTGTGCTTATGTCTAAGCGAGAGCCTAGGGCATCCATAAGCGTTTGCCAGATTCGGGAAGTAAATCGACTGTCTCGGTCAAAAATTATTGAAACAGACACACCATGCCTAGTTACAATCTCCTTGATATACAGCTTGGCGAGTTTCTCTAGCTTGTCGATTTCCTTGATCGGCTAGAAATGCGCAGACTTAGTCAACCTGTCAACAATTACCCAGATGGTGTCGTGGCCGCTGGACGTCTTTGGTAGCTTGGTGATGAAATCCATAGAGATTTTATGACCTTCTTAGTTGTTGGCTTTGCAGTTTCAACAACAATTCTTTGTTTTCTTTTAAAGAGTTTGTTCTCTCATTTTGATAATAATTATCATGAAAATTTCGGTTAGGAGAGCCAAAATAGTTTTTGTTGTTGTTTCTCGGGGGTCCATTTATGCTATCCTTCATCTCTCTCAGATAGGGACAATGAGATCTAATGTGTCTTACCTCCTTGCATTCAAAGCATGAACTCCACCCTTCATAGTATTGAGGTTCACACTGAGAATATCCCGAGCTATACATAGAAGATCTTGGGCTAGTGCTTCCAAATCTAGTGGTACTTGAGGATGCTTCATGGCCATGAGATCTGGGTGCACCATATCTTTGGTCTTTTGTTCAAAATACTCAAGATTTGAGTGGTTTTCAAAATGTTTCACTTGATCCGCACCCTTAGATTTGACAAACTTGACTTCTTTGCTCTTGGGAACTGACTTCTTCTTCCTAGTATTTTTCTTTGGAACCTATCTGATCTTGTTTGATTGATTTGGTTGGTTTTGCTGATTCTGATGAGCTTTTTGAGGAGCAGTTTGTGGTTTTATTTGTTGAGGTTTACCATTCTGCTTTTTGACTTTGGGTTCAGGATCACATGCAATGTAATTCTTAAGTGGAATAACTTGTTTTAATCCTAAACCTGGCCTCTCAGGTTCCTCATCAAAATCTTCATACTCGGTTTCAACAAACACATCATTTTCATCTTTTATCCTTTTAGTTTCCTTGATCTCAGATGGGCCAACGACTAATGGTGTTGTGACAACAAAGTTTGTGAGATCTGTCTCATCTGGTAACATTGAGTAATTGTCACGTAGGGGAGGAAGAACTGCATTGTAACCTACACCTGAACTAGTTCTTTGAGTGATTTGACTATCAATGGTATGATCGAGGACGTACCGAGAGTTAAAAATAACTCTCTAACTTCCTTTTGATGGTTGCATAGTCACATTGTGCTGCTGCTAATGCATTCTTGGTTTGTTGTAAATAAGTGATGTAGTTGTTAGTGGAATCTTGTTTGTTTAAAAACTGTTAGTTTAAGCTCACTTACATCTTCCTTTAACAACAAAACCGTTTTTTTTCATTGTTTTTCCAGTACTGCATTAGCATCAGTGCATGACCTCAAATCAGATACCAGACTTGCGTTATGTTCTTTAAAAGTCTCTAACCTACCTTCTAGATATAAGCATTTATCACATTTAGGTTTAGAAGGGTTAAAACTTACCTGGGTATGATGCTCAGTCTGATTTTCAATTGACTGAATTGAAGTGCCAACATCTCTTTCCTCTATCTTTTCTTCCTCTGGATCATCTTTCCAGATGTTGAACACTCTACATCTATGCTGTTGGATGATTCAAAACTTTGTTTATCAGCAGATGATCCACTTTCTTCACCCGACCAGTCTTCATAAGTCGTTGAGCTTGAACCAGAGCTTTGACTTTCCTCACTTGAGCTTTCAACTACTCCACTGCTTTGTTCCTTTGCACTCTGAGCAGTGTCTGAGGATTCTCCATCATCCCAAACTCTTGTCATCCTTACAGGCCCTTTATATGCATGTTCAACGGATGCTTTGACAAAAACTGTATTTGCCGAATCCTTGTTAGGGCTTCCAGTTTCCTTCTTGCTCACATGGATCCTTTGGATGCCATGTGTAATACCCCGAACCCCAATGTAATAGTTATAAACGTGTAAAATATAAAGTTTATATTTCATATATCGATGAACGAGTAAGAATCGACTAACATGACGACTTGAATTGTGTGAGTTCTAGACGAGTAAATAGAGTTATAGGAGATCTTTTAGTAATAATAACAAAATATATTATAGTTGATCGCTACTCCGTTTGTAATGAAACTTAGGTTGACGCGTAGATAAAAATTAGCTCATCTTAACAATATATTCGAAATTTACTACAACGTTATAGTTTATAAGTTGTACGAGAAAAACGAGTGAAGCAACTGATATATAATAATAATAATAATAATAATAATAATAATAATAATAATAATAATAATAATAATACAATAATTAAAATTTAAACCTTAAGAATTGACATTTACAAATAGTATGTATTATCATCCATGTTCCACGTTGACGTAAATGCGAAAATGGTATTTAGAATCCATCATCGATTCCAAACTTAGTAAATGAGTGAGGTAGGTGCTTGCTAGCTTGGATAGTGATCCGACATCGTTCAAATAATTGTTTCTACCATCTAAGTCATGATATTATAAATAGGGAAAAATTACAGAAATCATCCTTTATGTTTACTTATTTTTTCAGTAGATGTCCTTAAACTTCAAAAGTGATGAGAATCGTCCTATATGTTCTAAAATCTTTCAAGTCTCGTCCTTTAGCACTAACTTGGTTAGATTTTTCGGTTAAGTTATGTCACGTGAAAGTCACGTGAGGGTATTATTGACATTTCACCTGCTCTTTTCATTTGCCCCCTTTTTAAAAAATATCTCTCAAGTATCTCTCTCTCTTTCTCTGACTCTCAACCATCATCTACCATCACACCACCACCACCACCACCACCGCCACCACCATCCCATCCTCCCATCCTCTTGTCACCATCTCTAACACCAGCAACAAACCCAGTAGAAAGGCATTGAAACCAACCCGTCAATCATCACGCATACTCCATCTCAGATCCGAACCTTCACTTCTGTCCCTGTTTCTTTGATCACAGGTTCAAGACCATCGCAACCCACCATCAACTGACAACTAGCTTACATCCGTCCCTCACCTCGTTTCCCCTCGTCCTTGTATAGGTCTTTCGCCTCCGATCCAGTAGCACGTGCACGCACTCAAATATAATCTTAATTGATAACTAGGATATCTATATAATTGTTCCAGGTAAGAGTTGCAGTTTATACCTCCCATGCGCTCAAATTACAATCTGGATATTGACCATCCTTTGACCCAGGTATGACTAGTTCTTGACTTTTGTTGACCGAGTAGTCTCCCTCTGACCATCATGTAATCGTAGCCATAGTTACTGTTCTGGACAACCAGCACAGATCACCTAAGTATCTCTAGGCTACCGATTACCTTAATATTATTCGCCATCATCATCATTATGTTTTACAGTACTGGACTACTACAACCGGAGCCTGCCACCGTCGCACCTTCATTATTATTCTGGTCATCCGTCAGCTTGTGCAGGCCGGCCGACCAAGGGTCAAGGCTGGCGACCCTTTATCTATTCTCTCTCTCCGTATCTCTTTCTCCATGTTACTCCCTCTCTCTAAAAAGGGTGGGTATAGATGTGAGATGGTTAAGAGGGGATGGTGACTGTTGCTTCGATTGAAAGCAGCATCGTCGGCTTCCACCAGAGCTCCGCCATCATCGGTAGTGGAGTCCTCCTACTCGTCCCTCTCTTACTCTCTTACTGCTCTCTCTATCTCTCTCTCTCAGTGTTGTCTGGATAATACTAAGTCAAGGTATTGAAGATAAGGGGGAAGGGGTTAATGGTTTGGGATATCTGTGGATAATACTAAGTCAAGGTAGTGAAGAAGAGAGGTGATGAATTACAGGGATGAAGAAACTTTGGGTGAATGACAAAGTGTCATAATAGAAAGGCAGAGATGTAGTGAGAGAGAAAGAGAGGGGTAAAGAGTAAATTGTTTTTTTAATTTTGGACCAAAAGTATAAGTTAATTACACAACTAGTCCCTAAAAGAGTAAAAAGACAAATTTACCCTCATGTGCAATGCACATGACTGGATTTAACTAGAAAATCTAACCAAGTTAGTGCTAAAGGACGAGACTTGAAAGATTTTAGAACATATAGGACGATTCTCATCACTTTTGAAATATAAGGACATCTACTGAAAAAATAGGTAAACATAAAGGACGATTTCTGTAATTTTTCCTATAAATAGAGTATCTTAAAGTCCCACATCGAAAGTGTAAGGAAATAATAGTGGCTTTCAAGGGTTATAAATCTAGGCATCAGTAGGATTCTACACACACCAAAAACTCTAAGGGAACGATCTATTATAAGAGAATCCCTAGCCTACGATACCCCGTTGGGTGTTGTTAATAGTTAATTTTGGAGCACGAGTAGGAGCTTGAGTAGGAAGACGCTACATCAACCTGCCGTAGATAGTTGTAACGTATGTTCTCGTTTAAGTTATGTTTAGTTAATTATTATTCTATTAGTATTATTAATAGTAGTTTAGTGTTATTATTTTTAGGTGTTAGGGTTATTGTTAGGGGTGGATGTTGGGTAACCTAGCCTTAGTTAGGCATGGACTGATCACCCATGCGTAAACAAGGCAGCGTTAGCCAATATGCAACCATGATAATAACTAGCTAGGCGTACCATTTCCTAACCTAGGATTATGTAATTACGTCAGGACCTTGAGATATTGCCTGGTTATACTAGCAAGTGTTGAGCAACTATTAAGCATCATTGAACAGGTGAGTTATCATGTTTATTTATAAAACTGTGATAGTATACTCGTCCTGTCAAAAATGATAATAAATGGGAATGCTGCAATATGCGTATATCTATGGGGGTATAAAGGATCCTTGTATGCTTAATGGATACGTTACGAAAAGCTGAAATAGGGCCAGGGGTGTCAAGTATAGAGTAACCATGTGCTTAGTAACGGATTCCATACCTATAGGTGGCTGTGGTGACACTACTGGTGGGTCAGTGTGTCAGTTGTACAGTGGTTATGGGATAGCGAGTACGGTAGTCATAACCTATATTGTGTATGCATAAATGTTAATGTGATGTTTTGTGTCAACTATATAGCATGAGCTCACCAGTAATATACTGACGTCGTTTTGAGTATACTTATCTCAGGTGAACCATGAGGACAACTGTAGGACTAACTTGCTAGTAGTGGAGCTTGTAAGAGAAGAAGTATTTAGTTGTTAAGAGTTTGTAAATAAATAACGTTTATACCCCGATGTTATAAGTTTTAATAAAAGTTATGTTTTGCTTCCACTGTAAGTTGTATCAATTGTGCATGCTCACCCGAGTTTACGGGTGGGGTGTTACAGTTGGTATCAGAGCCCGAGGTTTTAACGAATTAGGTATTAGTGGATTGCCTAAGCTTTAACCGGTACAACTAGTATTGCTCTATAAAATAATTATCTGACTTAAGCTCTGACTAAAGAGAATAGTATGTCGTGTGTATGAGAAGTACACACGGTAAACACTTTAGGTATGACCTGGGTAAATAATTTGTCTTATGTCTGGTTAATCCCAAAATCTGTATAGTCTGTATGTTTTGTGTGATGTAGCCATTATGATGTAAAAATACTTAATATGTAATAGTAACTTATATATAATTATTACATTCCTATAGGAAGAGACAATGTCTGAACATAGAGATGAACAAGGGTCTCAACATGAACAAAGTAGTAATAGGAGAGAAGAAGGTTCTCATAGGGCCCGAACTCCCTCCCACAGTGTTAGATCCCGGTCTAGTGCGAGCATGCATTTAAATGCTGAAGATATCCGCAGTATAGCCATGGAAGTGGCCAAGATAATAGCGAATGCACAAACTGGTAATGTTAATCAATCGAAAGAACAACTCGAACAAAGCTTAGCTGCCTCCACACCAGTACGAGCAACGGAAAGAGTGAAAGAAAAAAAAGTACTTGTGAAAACTTACCTCCTAAAGAAAAAGCTGAAACCAAATCAAATGAGTGCACTTATAAGCACTTCATGTCCTGCAAACCTCCAACGTTTGACGGAAGAAAAGGAGCAATTGAGGCACAAGACTGGCTCAACCAAATGGATTCAAAACTAGATATTTGTGATTGTGATGACTACAACAGAGTAAGGTTTGTCGTGCACATGTTTGAGGCTGAAGCCCCTCACTGGTGGAACATTGTGGTTCAAACAGAAGGCAAAGAAATAGTTAAAAGAATGCGTTGGGAGGAATTTGTTCACTTGTTTCTAGCAAAATTTTGTCCCCCTAGTGAAACTGAGCAACTAGAAGTGGATTTCTTCCAGTTAAAATTGGGAAATAAAACATATCGAGAGTATGTTACACGTTTTAATGAGATATCTCGATTGGTTCCTCATTTAGCCCTGACTGAAGAACAGTTGATTAATAGGTTCATTTGGGGATTACCCTCCGAAATGAGGGTATTCATCAAATCCAAATCTCCCAAGACCTTTTCAGAAACTGTTGAAACTGGAGCCATCATGGCTGCCAAAATGTTACGGCGAGAAGCTGAATCTCCTACACCAAAGAGAAAGACTGGTCAAAGAATGTACCTCTATGTCAGACCTGTAACAGATATCATTCTAGAATATGCCGACTTCAGCCATGTCCCAACTATAAAAAGACTGGTCATGCCCTTGAAGAACGCAAGGAGAATAGGAGATGTTTTGAGTGTGGTGATACCAACCACATGAAATCTGAATGTCCCAAGCTCAAAGGGAATGAAAGGCCACACCCAAATCAGCCGAAGGGATGTGCATTCTTCCTTACCACAGAGGAAGCTAAGAACACTCCAGAAGTCATCACTGGTACGTATCTTGTAAATTATGTATACGCACATGTGTTATTTGATACTGGTGCTAATAGAAGCTTAGTATCAACTACATTTAGACCTTATTTGAATCGGACATCCCAAAGTTTAGGTTGCACTTTCACAGTAGAATTGGCTCATGGAAGTCAAAAGGAAATAGTTGACATTATTAAGAATTGTACAATAAGCTTAAATGACCATTCGATCCCTATAGACCTAATGCCAATGGAACTCGGAGAATTGGATATAGTTATAGGAATGGATTGGCTTGCACCATATCATGCTGAAATCATATGTGATAAAAAGGTTGTTCGACTTTGACTACCCAATGGCAAGCGACTAATAGTGCCTGGAGATCGCACTAATAAGGTTAAGAACCTCATCACTATAGCACAAGCACATAAGTGTTTAAGAAAAGGATGTACTGCCTTCTTAGCATATGCTGTAAATAGCACAGAGAAACAAAAGATTGAGGATGTCCCAGTAGTACGAGAATACCCGAGGTGTTTCCAGATGAACTTCCAGGACTACCACCCGAATGACAAGTCGAGTTTCACATTGACTTAGTACCCGGAATGTCACACCCCGCCAAGGCGGAAACATGGGGATGCGACGACCGAAAGGTTTTCAAGCACAAGGTTCAAGCAACAGACATTTTTATTGAAATAGTACCACCATAAACAATGGATATTGTCATGAATTTATTTAGAATGACATCATAATGTTAACAAAAGGAAATAATGTCTAGTACTTTTGAAAACAACCATCATAAGGGTGACAAAGAAAGCCCATCAAAGTGGGACCACGCAGTGCTTTCTCGAACTCTTCCCTCAAATCTTTGTGGCCCTCCATTTAGTTACCTGAAAAACATGCATAACGAGTTTTGTCAACAATAATGTTGGTGAGTTCACGGGTTTGATCGTAACAAGTAAAACCAACGTGTAATTCGTGTATGACCAATCATAAGCTAGCTATGCGAATGATTACTGTGCAAACCATGAGTCCCATAACCAAACGTCTTGACTGTTATGCCTCGCGTATTATACACTAAAGACAATGTATGTATAGTAGAATACTAACATTTTTTTCTATGTAACCGGTTAGAGCGACTAACCAAGAATGGGGTGTCAACCCAATAGATCTATTAAAGTGTTCCTTGGCTTTTGTTAGCTAATGGTTACAATAAACGTTGTACGAGGACTAGTGAGCTCATGAACCAATATGTCTCATGTTCCACATGGTAGTCACGATAGAATATACACACACTTGAAAATGACACTAGTATGGATGCATGTATTTCCCTTGAAATGTAAACTAGTAAAATGGGGCCGTGAAAACTCACCTGATAGTAGTATGTGTGGTCTGGGGAAGCTGTAGATGGTACCGTCCTGACAAATGATACCATATGATCATTATGGACATGGTAAGTCGTCTAGCTTTGTTGTCTATCATACAAATTGTTCACCCGACATTTGTGGACCCGGTTATTGTATGATTCTTGTACGTGTATTATCCATGAGTGTGCTAGTGATGTGTTTGGAAATGTTGATAATGATCTCGTATAAAATGGACCCTTTGTGAGTTGTTATGGGTCCAAGTAGTTCCCGATTCATCGTGTGTGATTGATCATGTGTGATAATGATCTCGGATAAAATGTCCACTAGTTTCCGTTCTTTGGCTTTTTGTGCAACGACATGTGCCAGAAACGTGACACAACCTTTCCTTAAACATTTCTGCGCCTTAATGCAGGATGTGACTCAAAGAGTGGGTACACCCTGGCTTCCTCGAATCAACAGGGTCTCATCTTGCGACAAGGGGATTCGAACCAACTTCTCGTGACAGGCGATCTCTGCACGATGTTTGGATAACCAATCCATGCCAATAACAACATCAAAACTACCCAGTCGGATAGGCAGTAAATCGATATGGAAATTATGGCCGTCGAGTACCAGAACACAATCCTTAACAACTTCCTCGGACGAGATCAACTAACCATTAGCTAACTCTATGGTGTAACGTGTTTCCAACTTACTAGATTCTAATCCAAGTGATTTCTTAAAGTCGGTGGACACAAAGCTAAAATTTGCGCCTGAGTCAAAAAGTACCGATGCAAAATGGTTGTTAAGGAGAAACGTACCCGTAACTACGTTAGGATCCTTGCGTGCTTCATTGGCTCCCAGCACGAACGCTCTACCACGGGCTTGATCCTTGGCCTTGGGACATTCCTTCCGAAAATCCCCAGTCGCACCACATTCAAAACACTCATTTTTGGCAGGAGGAGTGTTTGTGGCTTTGGCCTTGCAGTTGGCGATTGAGTGACCACGATGGTTACAAAATTCTTGGACAAGATACTTTCGTAGGTACCTATGTGATGGTAGTTACATTTGCTGCAGTGAGGATCGGGCCCGTTGTATTTAAGGACTGTTTATGCAGTGCTCCAATTCTCTCTCTTCTTGAAGGTACGATGATTCCGTGGTTTATTGCGATGCTTCTCATCAAGGTCTTGGATGTGTACTCATGCAAAGGAATAAGGTCATTTCCTATGCATCCCGACAACTCAAGGTTCATGAGAAGAATTACACAACTCATGACCTAGAGTTAGGTGCAGTAATCTTTGCCCTCAAGATTTGGAGGCACTACCTTTACGGCACTAAGTGCACCATTTTCACCGATCATAAGAGCTTGCAACACATCTTTAATCAGAAGGATCTGAACATGTGGCAACGTAGATGGGTTGAATTGCTGAACGATTATGATTGTGAGATTAAATACCATCCGGGAAAAGCCAACGTTGTGGCTGATGCACTAAGCCGGAAGGAACGAGTTAAGACCCTGCGTGTGCGCCGCGCTCGGTTTGACTATCCATACAAATCTCACCACTCGTATCCGCGACGCTCAGCAGGAAGCTTTGAAAAGTGAAAACCTAAAGAATGAGTTGTTATTTAAGATGGTGAATCTGTTGGAACCAAGGTCTGACGACACAGTTTATTTTGCCAACCAGATCTGGGTGCCACGTTTTGGTGGTTTACGTGATCTAATCCTAGAAGAAGCCAACAAGTCTAGATACTCGGTCCATCCTGGTGCTGACAAGATGTACAAAGATGTGAAGGAGCTTTACTGGTGGCCCAACCTAAAAGGTGAAAGTGCTACGTACATCAGTTAATGTCTTACCTGTTCAAAGGTCAAAGCTGAGTATTAGAAGCCGTATGGTCTTCTTCAGCAACCAGAAATTCCTGTTTGGAAATGGGAACAGATTTCTATAGACTTCATCACCAAGCTACCTAAGACGTCCAATGGTCACGACACGATTTGGGATACTTGTTGACATGTTGACTAAATCCGCGCATTTCTTGCCGATTAAGGAAACTGACAAGTTAGAAAAACTCGCCAAGCTGTACATCAAGGAGATTGTAACCAGGCATGGTGTGCCTGTTTCAATCATTTCTGACCGAGACAGTCGATTTACTTCCCGATTCTGGCAAACATTGATGGACGCATTAGGCTCTCGCTTAGACATGAGCACAGCTTATCATCCTCAAACAGATGGCCAGAGTGAACGCACGATTCAAACATTGGAAGACATACTTCGGGCATGTGTAATCAATTTCGGTGGAAACTGGGATTCTCATCTACTGTTGGTTGAATTCTCTTACAATAACAGTTACCACACCAGTATCAAGGTTGCCCCATTCGAAGCCCTATATGGTCGTAAGTGTAGATCTCCTTTGTGTTAGGCAGAAGTTGGAGACAAGTATTTGACTGGCCCCGAGCTTATTCAAAAGACCACTTATAAGATCTTTCAGATCCGTGAACGCTTGAAAGCCGCTCGAGATCGTCAAAAGAGCTACACTGATCGCCGTCGCAAACCACTTGAATTCCAGGTTGGCGATAAGGTACTCTTGAAAGTCTCACCCTGGAAGGGTGTACCACGATTTGGCAAGCGTGGAAAACTTAATCCCCGATACATTGGTCCATTCGAGATACTTTCTAGGGTTGGTCCCGTGGCATACAAGCTCAAGTTACCAGAAGAGCTAAGTGGTGTTCATGACACTTTCCACGTATCCAATCTAAAGAAGTGTTTGTCCGACGAGTCTCTGATCATTCCTCCCGAAGAAATTCACATCGATGAACAGCTCCATTTTGTCGAGGAGCCAATTGAGGTGACTGATTGGAAAGTCCAGAAATTGAGAAGGAGCCGCACCAAACTTGTGAAAGTCTGATGGAATGCAAAGCGTGGTCCCGAATTTACATGGGAACGCGAAGAGCAGATGAGACGCAAGTACCCAACTCTCTTCCCTAAGACTACGAAAAACTAGTAGGGAAACTCGATTTCGCGGACGCAATTCCAAAACAAGGGGAGAATGTGACAACAGTCAACAAACCAGGTCAACATCTGTACGCATTTCAGCTATTATTTCATTATATGTGCATATTTAAAAGTTTTTGCATACACTATACCTCCCTCCCCCAAGTCTAGGGAAGCAAGAGTTAATCAGAGAACTCAACAAGGAACACTCGTTTAGTCATACAACACCTGGACAATCACCAAACAAACACTCAATGAGGTTATCACACTCTATCAAATGACACTTCCACCCTAACACATGTATACGAATCCTACACAGTATTATATGTTCATATCTAGTGACAATACCTAACACACGATAATCAACTCTTAACACATGTAAGCATACTAACAAACAAATAACTCATGATCCACAAAATACATGTTAATATCATCATCAAGTCAGTAAAACACACCATGTGATCATACAAGCTCATTCAATACTCACTTGTCCACAATTATATATGTACACATACACGGCAATGCACTCACACACATGTACATGTATGTATACATACGACACCTCACATATACCTCCATGTATACAAACCTACCCAACTATCTACACAAGGACACACATGACTAGCTTATCTTACAACTCATGACATTCTTTCCCTCTATCTCTCTATTTCGGTCGAAGCTACACAAGGCAAGAAGGAGACCTTAACACATCCTAAGTTATACCTTTTTAGTAATGTTTCATGCACACTACACACATCCATGAATGAACATATGCCATCACAAGGAGTATCTCTTGATGTATCCACATGGCCTATCCCTACAAGCCATGCATCACAAGTCCCATTCACTCAAGAAACTTACCTACACTTGTACCCTTTTGGAAACTAGCTTGTGTACATCCTAAGTGCCATGGATATAGACTACCTACTTGCAAGACAACCAACATTCCTACCCTGAAAACATTCGGCCGAAAGGAACCTCACACCACCCCATCATTGTCAAACTTTCTACATAAGACAAAGGCCATTAACTACCAAATATTTCACCTAAATGGAAAGCCCCATGCTAGACCAAACTACAATACCTTCACACTCCCATTTTAGTTGAAAGTGATGTATGAATGTGTGTATACATGTCCACGGCTGGAAACAAGAGGAGAACTGTAGAGGATCGTTTTCACAAAAACAGTTTAGATGATCATGCAAGTCTACCAATCTAGGTGCGGAAACCCTAGATCAGTTACAAAATGATAGCTAATGAATCAAACAATCAAATTCACCTTTTCAATCTTCATTTTCGTTAATTAACTTGATAATGATCTTTACAATTGAGTTTACAAGTTAATAAAACACGTTGACAATGATCAAACCCTAGAGAGAAAACCTAGACTGAAAACCAGACTCAAAATGGCAAAAGTTACAAAGCAAAATAAAGTTCAAGTTTATGTACTGCTGCACATTCGCCCTCCCGATAAGGTCGAATGTGCAGGTTCGTCCCTTCTCACAGTACGAATCAGCACTTCTGTCTTTCAGTCTCTACATTCGCCCACTACTCTCTACGTTCGCCCATAATAAACTACATTCGACCTCCATCTTTTCCACATTCGCCCCCACGTAATCCCTTAAACAACTTTGCGTTTCCAATCCAAAGCATTAGTCGCACATTGTGCACTAACAAACTCCCCCTCGACTATTGCTTGGATTGCCTTCGTGCTTCGTCCATCACTTTGTTCATCAGCTTTAATCTCAGTTGCTTCTTTTGATCTTTCGTCATTTCAGGTTCAAGCTTTCGTTTTGTTGATCGTTTCGGCACTTCGTTCATCTTCACTTTTTCACCAAGTTTCTTCTCCAAATTGCTTCCAGAATTGATGTCATACGCAAAACAAACACCAACAACTTATTGATACTTTCTCGCTTGATCAGCATCCTTTGGTTCACAGTAAATTGGATTCTAGTAGAGCACGATGATGTCTTCGAATGTACAGTTAATGATCCACATCGGATCAAAAACATAAATCTTCTTATAAGCATCCTTCCCATCCTTCAACACAATTACAGCTTCTGCCGTTCTCCAATCGTAATACCACATCACGAATTCAGAGCTGAAATGCTGCTGAATCGGCATTAAAGGAATCCTCTTCATTACAACCAGAGGTTTATACTTCAAAGTCACTTTCTTCAATCCAGTCTTTGGATCTATCTCCTTATGAACCTTCCGTTTGGATATTGTGGTTTGAACATATTCCACCTCGTTCTGCTTTCCCAAGTTAGTTTATCATCAAACCATCCACAGCATCACAGTTAGCTGAAGCACCAGACATTGTGAATCTGCAAATGTCTCTCACCGCCCAGTACGGTAGAGTTTGAATATCATGGAATCTGTAAAGTACAGAATTCCCTTCTCCCATTTCACACCGATGCACTTCAGTTGTCTTAAGTACTTCCAACCCAAGGCTCTACCCTTAAACAACTGATTGTGGTATTTGTAAAATCTACCTTGTGCTTCAGGCTTCGGTCTTTTATCATCCAATTCTTTCAGATTCTTCAATAGTGTCTTCAAACTATCATTTTTTTCAGCTGTTGGTTTCTGATTACCTTCTTTAAACACATTCTTCATAAACACATCACTCTTCTTCTTAGCTCTATATTCAGCTTCTTTCAAATTCACTTCTGTCAAGTCTGGGAATACCTCATCATCTTTGTCTCTGAAATACTCAGGATATTATTCGTGTGTGATATCCTCTATCTCAATCTCTTCCTTCTCAAACGACTGTTCATCAGAATGACTTCCTACATCCTTTTCAGGAATGTCAGGAATCACCTGTTCTATCATAATCTCCTCAAGTGTCTTACCAACTTGCTGTGCAATACCTTCAAGAATTTCCTTTGCCACAGCAACCGATACCTCACCTTCTTCAAGATCTGGATTGTTATATTCCAACTCATACCTCATATCATCAGCTTCAAAAATCTCTGGAAACTTCCCAGTTAGCTCAATCGTCCAAACCTTCTTGTTCAACATTTCTCTGTACAAATTCTTATCATCAGTAGAAAGAGATTTGATCTTCTCAGTCCAAAAGATATCATCATCATCGTCAACGTTTTCTACAGACTTTTTCTTAGAGCTAGATTGCCCCGCACTTCCCTTTTTATCCTTTCTTTCTTCATAACTGAATTTATTTACATCATCATCATCAGAACTACTAATCTCCTCAACATCATCTTTCTTCTCACCAGACTTACCATTTGCATCATCATCATAAGAACCATCATCTGATTCATCATCACCATCTTGATCTAGTGAATCTTCATAGTCAACTTTCTCTTCCTCTTCCTCCTCTTCTTCTTCTCCTTCTTTCAGTTGAGGAGCTTCATTATACAATTTGTCTAACAATTTACTCATCCTCTTGTTTTCTTCACGCATCTTTTTATTAGCATTTCTAATTGTAACAATTCTTCTTGTATTTCTTTTGCTACGTGCTTCAATTTCCTCTTTTTCCTCTTCAAGCACTTTAAGCTTTTTCTCTAACTCATCCTGGTTAGTCTTAGATGCTACAACAATCTGCAACATAGTTTCTTCATTCTTCTTGAACTTTTCAATCTCAGCTTGTTGTGCATTGATAATCTTCATCATCTCTTCCAGTCTTTTATTCACAATTTCCATCACATCATCTGAAACAGATACTTTAGGAATAGATGATTCAGCTTCTAGAGTCTTCTGCTTCTTCTGAAACATGTTCAATACATTCTGAAAAGATCTATTCAAATCAGGAACTGGTTCAGATCAAGTTGCTTTATCAGACTTCTTATGCTTCTTTGTTACTGGAGAAGTAACTCTAGATGAAGTGCCAACATCAGGAACTCTCTTTCCTTTAAGCAAGAATTCAACTTCTTTTGCACGTCTTTTCTTAGGATTCTCTTTTTCCTCTCTCTTTGACATCGTCTTATACTTTGCTTTCTTCTGTTTTTTAGCAACTACAGGAGAACCCACCAAAGTCTTCAGCTCCCAAACCAAGATCTCCTTCACTTCCTTCTAAATCAATGGGACCTTTCTGTAGAGATTCATCTATTGTCTTGTTTAGACTCTCAGACTCACCAGCCACAGTGGCCATGGGCTTGGTTCGTTTGATTGTCTCATCACCAGAATCCCATCTTTCATCCTCTTGAGTCTCCTCAGAATCGGCAGACTCTTCATCAACTAACATTGTACCTTTTCTCGCTACAATCTTCTTCTTTCTAGTTTGTTTCTTTGTCTGTTCAAGCTCACTTTCCTTTGCTTTGCTTTGCCCTTCCTTTTGGCACCAACATTCACAACTTGACGTTTTCTCTTCATCTCTGGATTAACATGAAACAGAGGATCATCATTATCAGATTCACTGTTATCATTCCTTGCCTTGTTCTCACCCGGATCCTTGTAACCTGGATTCACTAAGTGTCCAAACAGATTCTTATGTGGTGGTCTTTCATTCTCAGGAACCCGTTTATAACCTTTCATCCTTATCAATGTGTTCAGATTCATGTGATCTTGAACAAGTATCTGAGTAGGATCCTTCTTCAGTGTAGGATACTTCCTATCAAATATCATCTGCAGGAATCTAGGGTACATCAAGAATTTCTTCGTCTTCAACCCTTTCAAGGGTTGAAGCACATGGTCCAGAATCATTCCCGAGACATTGAATGGTTTGTTCAACGCTAAAGCCACCATCAAAGAACTTAGGCTCTTCCTCATAACATCATAACCACTGCTCACTGATTCAAACACATGTATGATAACATGAGCTAGATACTTAAACTACGGATATAATTTCCCTTTGTTCAAAGCACCATCTGTTATCGGTACGTTGTACTTCATACGTAGGAAACACAACCTCTGTTCTATCCATGATAAGCTTCTAGGATCAGTTGGTTCATCTCTCAGATTCAATGCTTCTCGAATATCGCTTTCAGTAACAATAGCAAGCTCCTCTGAATGTTGCTTACTATTGCTGTTCGATCTTCCTAGAAATCCATCTTCGCATTCCTCCAGAAATCCACTTGATGGTCTTTGTAAATAATAGCAGGAGTAGCCAATGCATCAACAACTCTGCTTCTTCTTAAAAAGTCAACGATCCCGGAGAATTCAGTATGTTTCTTCACCTCTCCAAGATACGCACAGCAATTATGAGCATCTTCAAATGGTAACTCTTATTCTTTTTGCTTCATAGTGGTTTTTCCAGAAGATCCGGCTGGTTGCTCAGTGTTTTGTGATTCTGCCATTTGGAAATCTGCAAAAACGACACAAAGAAATTTGTTAAAATCGGAGAAAATTGACAAATTTGAAATTTGGTTTTGGAAATTCCACATTCGACCCTACGGGGGTACGAATATAAGAATTCAGAGGTTCAAATGTGATTTATAGAGTTCGAAAGTGAAACATTATGACCAAAACTCCACTTTCGACCGTTTTCCCCACGTTCGTCCCTATGAACAAGCTACAATCGACCCAAAAAGTCACATTCAACCCTTCTTTTTGGTCGAATGTAACTGTTCTTATGACCAAACATCAGAACTTCAATCTGGACCAATTTAACCTGTACATTTCATCTGTTTATCATCTAAACCAACCGATTAAACCTTCTAAGCAATCAATTGTTACAAATGTTTAGTTTTAGATAGTTTTTAATTACAATCTGTAATTAACCTAGATTGTTGTATATTCTCCCCCTAAAACTATCTAGAACTAAAACCTAATGAACAACGTCGATTAACATTGGTTAAAATTGGTCAACAGCCATGTTCAAGGGTTCGATCATAAAATCAATCACTATGCCTTCATTCGTGGATTAATACCTTTAAATATGGTATCAAACTGATCAGTAATAGGTAAGGAATGATAAACCAAGGTCAAAGAATCAAGGGCAACAAGTTTGGTAATCACAAAAATTTTTGAAAATTTTGAATGAGGGTTCGAATGAAGGATCAGGCTTATATAGAAAGCTACATTCGACCTTTGAAGTGGGGCGAATGTGAGACCCTGTCTACATTCGACCCTAGTAAAAGGCTCGAAGGTGGACAAAAGGTTCGAATGTACATAAATACACTAGAAAACTCACATTCGACCAAAATATAAATGATGAATGAAGGAAAAATTCCACATTCGACCCAACGAAGGGCGAATGAGGATTGGAATTTTTGAAAATTTACCAAATCTCAAAATCGAATCCCGTTAAATCATTTTCACACATTTTAAACTTCAAACATTCATTATTTCACATTTGATAGATAACAAACTCAAATTGGTTCATCAAGTTTCAGAAAACGGCCATCAAACACCATCGGTCATCAAAAATAACGCAGAAATGTAAAAAGTTTGGTTTTTTTGAAATTTTTGCCAAAACACACCTAAATTTTTTTTGAGTTTTTGTATATTTTGCAAAAAAAAAAATGTAAAAAGCAGAAATGTAATCATAAAGCAGTAAAATTTTGTGATTTCCGGTAAGAGGATCATATCAGTTTTTGAGAAATCTGATCACACCGTTGATCTTTATAGTATATTATCATTAAAGACAATGTGTGATCCAGCAACTGCTGATATTGTTGTCCACATAAACTTACATGCAGACCGTTATGCAGTGCTTTAAAGTGATACGCTATTTGGTGTATTATACTAACATGCTTATGGTTCCCACACACACGACATACTCCCGTATCAAGGAATTTGCACAAAGCTTCGTCGTAATGCGTGATTATGCCAAATGTTATCCATAAAATTACAAGATATATAGCACAGAGGTGTACAGGTCAGCAAATTAATGCAGCAGAGTAACATGTGCATATATACCAGGTTGAGGCTGATATCAATCACAGATTTCCCCCAGTGAATTGATAAGATGCATTTAATGATCTTTGATCATTAGTATACATTAAGTCCCTCAATTCGGTAACTTTTAGGTTTTGGCATTTAAAATCTTTTAGAAAATATCCCGATTGATTCTAGGTCCGTAAGGTACTCAGACCATATGCCCATGAGGTGTTCAGCCACTAGCGCGTAGTTCGTTATGTTTGTATCACTAAGGCATGTAGTAATAGGTCTACGAAGCCTATCATCACATCACACAAAATCAACACACGCCACATATTGCATTACATTTCTTTAGCATGTGTCAGATCCCCACTTATGTACTACCATTTCCTCTTTTATTCCTGAGAATCATTTTGGGTTTTTCTATTTTTATGGCTTTTAGGATTTTTCAATGTTTTTGGGTTTTCTGAATAAAGACTCCCCCTGAAATGTAAAACATATTTTTTTTGGGTTTTTTGAATTTTTCTGAAAAACAGTAAAAACTTAAAAACTTGAAAACATAAAGTGATAAACCGAAGTGATGACCAGTCTTGTTAATCTTTTATACCGTTAGCTTTTAAAAGATATTCAAATCGGGATTTATCAAAAGCTTTGGTAAAAAGATCCGCCCTCTGATAATCAGTGTGGATTTTGACCATATCAATCAACTCTTTTGCATAGCAATCACGGATAAAGTGATACTTAATCCGGATATGCTTAGCTTTTGACTGATTGACCGTGTCTTTAGTTAATGCAATTGCGGCTTCGTTGTCACAGTGAATAGGGGTTTTTAGAAATTGCAAACCGTAATCAACCATCTGCTGCTGAATCCACAGAACCTGTGAGCAACAACTGGATGCTGCTACATATTCTGCTTCGCATGTAGATAGTGCGACTGCTGTCTGCTTCTTACACTGCCGGGTCACGAGCCTGCTCCCCAAGAATTGACATCCAACCATTGTGGATTTGCTGTCCTTGTCCCAACCACCCCAATCTGTATCACTAAAAGCAACAAAGTAGAAATTATCATCATTAGGGTACCAAAGTCCTCTCGACGGACAACCCTTCAGATATCTAAGGATTCGCTTGACCGCTGTCAGGTGACTTTGTTTCGGCTTCAATTGGAAACGTCCACAGAGACATGTGGCGAACATTATATCAGGTCTGGATGCGGTGAGATACATCAGAGATCCGACGATTGCTCTGTATGTAAAAGGATCTGTCAGCTCCCCCTTAGCATCAACTCCAATCTTATGATTAGGTTGAATCGGGGTATCCATCGGCATTGAATCTTCCATCTGGAAACGGCTCAAGACTTCAGATACGTATTTGGTTTGGTGAATAAAGATGCCCGTTGGTCTTTGATCCACCTGCAAAGCCGAGGAAAAACTGCATTTCTCCCATCGCACTCATTTCAAACTTTTCCTGCATTACTTTTTCAAAATCTCTGCATAAAAGTTCGTTAGTAGAACCAAAAATAATATCGTCAACATATATCTGGACGAGAAGCAAGTCATCCCCCTGTTCTTTTGGTGAACAGTGTAAATCAACCAAGCCACGTTTGAATCCCTTGGATAGCAGGTACGTGCTTAGTGCTCATCCATGCCCATTGGCGTGGAGCCTGGTGCAACCCGTAGAGTGCTTTGTTGAGAACGTGAACCTTATCCCGGTGGATAGGATCTTCAAAGCCTGGAGGTTGACCAACGTAGACCACTTCCTTGACCACACCGTATAGAAACGCGCTCTTGATATCCATTTGGTACACCTTGAATTTCTTATACGAGGCAAACGCTAGAAACATACGGATATCTTCTATACGTGCCACAGGTGCATAGATCTCATTGTAGTCAATTCCTTCAACTTGATGAAAACCTTTAACTACCAACCGAGCTTTGTTTCTCACTATTACGCCTATATCAGCTTTCCTGCATTTGAAAAAAACCCATTTGGTTCCAATCTTCTTCCTTCCCAGAGGTAAATCTGTAAGTGTCCAAACACCGAGCTTCTGAAACTGCAACAACTCTTCTTGCATCGCCTCTACCAAGCATCATCCAAAAGAGCTTCCTTGTAAGTCCGCGGCTCAACCTGCGAAACATAACAACAAAAGGACCAATCATTCTGACAACCAGATTTTTGACTTTTTGCATATAAAGCTAAAGTGCCAAGGTTTTCGGGGGAGTTTGCACTACGAAGTTGTCCTCTAGTCATGACACTGCTGCCAGGGTCACCAATAACTTGCTCGAGCGGGTGAATACGATGAATCCGATATTCCGGATGATCAGGTACTGTAACTCCCGTCTGAGTAGTTAGATTTTCTGCCGAATCCAGATCATTACCCGTATTAGAGATGAAGCAATATCTTGATTTGGGTTCACTGGTGGTGCCTCTGTTGCATGATCTAGAATAGCTTCACTGAAGATTTCTTCATCATCTTTTGATTCTGAAGTATCGAGTGTAGTTGAAGCTTCTTGGAAAACTTCTTCTTCAGCTGCAGGAACGTTGATATCATTAGAAGCTGCTGGAGGAGTTACGGTGATCGGACGCACTAACGGTGAAGTCGCTGCGTTTTCACACTCGTAAAATAGTCTTAAAACAGCATCTTCAACCAAGTTATCTAGATTGAATGATTCAAAGAAGTCTTTGTAATCAAACATCAAGTCAGGACCACTGCCTTGTACGTTCTGAGTATATCGTTGAACTTCAACATTAGCCCACTCCTCCACCTGTCGAGTTCTTTTGTTGAATACCCGTTTGAGCGGGGTTGCATATCCAACAAAGTATCCGTCTTCAGCTTTCAGACTAAACTTTTCAGTCGGATTCAACATCGTACACGGAGCGCCAAATGGTTCCAGATACTCCAAGTTCGGCTTACGTTTGTCAACATCTCATAAGAAGTTTTACCAAACTTCTTCACTATTAACACACGATTCAATGTATAGCAAGCTGCATAGATAGCTTTATTCCAGAACATTACTGGAAGGTTGGAATCCGTGAGCATTATTCTTGCCGTTTCTATTAGAGTCCTGTTTTTCCTTTCTACGACACCATTCTGTTGTGGGTATACGGAGCAGAATA
>JAUTDX010005966.1:0-32449 GCA_030844895.1 Ambrosia x helenae
GATTCGAACACACGACCTTAGAGTCCAAAGTCTTATCTCACCAACAAGATGCGCTGGGGCTATAATGCCTTTGCTAAAGGATATAACTACTTCTGATTTGTTTTCTTTGCCATTAGTTTATTTTCTACAAAAAACATACTTAAAATGGGTTTAAACATGACACCAAATTTCTTGATTTTATCGCTTTTCTTAACAATCAACGTGACAAAATAAAATCCATCAAACCCTCCAACGATTCTTGTGAAGAACCCCTATTTTCCACTGCTTCTTTAACCATTTCCTTCATATCGTTTACTCTTACTCTCATTTCCTCTCCTTCATCATCCACCATAACTCTTCTAATCATCTTTCAATCTCCCTCTCTCCACTTGCTCCAACTCGATCCCAATCTTCCACACGTAACTCACATAACGCGTGTTCACCCCTTGGTCTACATCAAACGGTTGGCATATCATCACAACTCCCGATGAAATACTCTCCAAACACGAATTCCATCCACAATGACTCCAAAACCCACCTACCGCAAAATGGGCCAAGACATCCTTTTGGGGAGCCCATTTCACAATTAACCCTCGTTCTCTTGTTTCCTCTATGAAGCTCTTGGGCAATAACTCGAGCCACTCTAATCACTAACTAAACCAGGCCTAACCGCCCATAGGAACCGTTGGTCACTTTTCATTAGACCCCATGCCATCTCAGTAAGCACTTTCACATCCATTGTGGCTAAGCTTCCAAAGCTTATGTAGACACCGGATTTGGGAGGTTGTTTATCGAGCAAGCGATGCAACTGGTGTCTTCTTTGTGAGAACTAATAGACAAGCCTGGTGTTATTTTGTGTAAAGGCCCGACTGGCAAAAAACCGGAACCTGAACATGGTTGTGGATTTGGTTCACCGATTCATGCTCAAGAAACTTCACAGTATTGCAAATAACGGCTGAGGGTTTTGGTTGTTGGCTGAAGTTTGCAACAAATTGTCTCCAATCTTCAATAGGAGATTTTGAAAAAGGCAGGTCTTTGTACCTAAGGGGGTGATGATTTGGTACAACCTCCTGCATCACAAATCTTTATATTTTTTGTTTTGAATTAGCATCAGTCAATATTCAAAAAGTATTATTATTTTTTGAAAACGGCGACAATAACATAAAAAGAATAGCAAGACGCTAGCAAAGTCAATTCAAAATACAATTTTAACATTACAACTAATCTAACCATGAAAAGTTACTTAAACTTTCCTCTTTTCTTAATCCAATTAACGAACAGAAGTTTTATACAATCCGACGTGTTAGACATAATATTTGATATTATCCTAAGTATGGGTTATTAGTGTATATCCTAAGTTTTATATAGTTAGTTATATGGCAGTTATTTAGTGAACCCATCATGTCGGTTCATCAAAGGGCATCACACCCTTTCATTATGTATAAAATAGGGCCAACCCCTATCATTTGTATTTGGATGATTCTTTAATAACATAGCATGTTTCTGTAAATTCTCTCTATTAAATCTCAACATGGCATCAGAGCATTGGTTTTCATCGATCCATCACACTGAAGAAGAGAGAATCATGAGAAGATTCATCCCCTGTTTTTCAACAAAAACAGAGACCAACCACCGGAGCCAATTTATTGAATCACAGGATCGCTTCCAAAACCAAATCGACCAGGAAGATCATTACTTTGAGAAAGTAACGGAAAAAGAAAGAACAAACCGGAAGGAGGACTCCGGCGAGAATCCGGTTAACACCGGCGAAAGAAAGAAGAGAGATTAAACGCGTTTAACGCGAATAAACGGTTATATCCCATCCTTTTTAAAGTTTAGAACGCATCGAATACAAAGAAAATCTTAATCCAAACGAAAAAATCAAGTCTTTTTGTTATCCTCTGTTTTGGAAACAAAGATTTTTTCCCGCCAATTTTTCAGACAAAGGATCCAAAACGATTTTCAATCCAGAAAAATACGACTTCAATAATCTGATCTCGCAAAACGATTTCAATCAAACCAGTGGATTAAGATTCATTCCAGAAAAATACGAATCCAAGTTTAAAAAAAAGGGAAGTATTCGATCACAAAGAAAACGGATTTAAAGTGTGATTTGATAAAAGAAATCAAATCAGTGTTGAAAACGAAGTCAGATTATTACATATCGTTTCATCGAAAAAAAGGGATATAGCAAGAACCGTTTTTGTGAGAAAGTTTATTTGAAAAGATTGGAAAGTCAAACAGAAAGTTTATCAAAGAAAGTTGACTTTTGGAAGTCAAATATCATTTTTAATAAATAACAAACAGATCTTGGGAAGAAACAAGAACAAGTTTGTTTATTGGAAAGTCAAAGCAGAATTTTTTAGTGGAATGTATTTTTCGATTTGTTAAAAGAAAATAAAAATCAAATAAGTTTTTGATTTTTTTTAAAAACATTCCACATAGCAAGTCAAAACCGAATCATAAACGATTCGTATATAGCAAGATACTCCGAACCCATTACGGTTCGTAGAGAAAATAATTAGCAAGTAACTCCGAGCCTTTTGGTTTGTTGAGAAATAGCAAGTGACTCCGAGACACTTCGTGACTCGTTGAGTATATAGCAAGTGACTCCGAACATTTGTTCGTTGAGATTAGCATGTCCACTCCGAATTCTATTCGTTGAGTATAGCAAGTTAGTGCATAAGAACCTGATTAGCAAGTCGGTCAGGAGCACATAAAAACCTGATTAGCAAGTAGGTCAGGAAGAAAGCCCCGATTAGCAAGTTGGTTGGGAGCAAGCAAAAAATTGGTTAGCAAGTTGGCCAATAGCAAGTTGATCATATCAAAGTCCAATTAGCAAGTAGGTTGGATAATTTGATCAAACTCAAGCAAGAAAAGTTAGACCTTTGTGGCAAGTTAGACCTGTGTGGCAAGTTAGACCTGTGTGGCAAGTTAGACCTCTGTGGCAAGTTAGACCTTTGTGGCAAGTTAGACCTTCGTGGCAATATTCGACCTGTGTGGCAAATCAAGAAAGAAGACCTTTGCTTCAAAGCAGCAAGGAACTTAGCAAAGTTAAAGCAAGCAGCAAGCAAGAAAGAAATTGGGAAAGAAGCAATATCATCGGTTGACAAACATTGCAAGTGAAATTTAATAAGATGTCAACAACAACGATGAAGAAAGATATGGCTACTATGAAGCAAGAAGAAAGCAAAGAACAAGAAAGACTCCATTCGCATGCATGAAGAAAAGATCAACCCACTATGGAGCAAGAAAGGATAAATCAAAATTAGGGGGGAGAGTGTTAGACATAATATTTGATATTATCCTAAGTATGGGTTATTAGTGTATATCCTAAGTTTTATATAGTTAGTTATATGGCAGTTATTTAGTGAACCATCATGTCGGTTCATCAAAGGGCATCACACCCTTTCATTATGTATAAATAGGGCCAACCCCTATCATTTGTATTTGGATGATTCTTTAATAACATAGCATGTTTCTGTAAATTCTCTCTATTAAATCTCAACACGACGTGGTCCAAGGATAACATGTATCCGATAAAAAAAACACATGTTTTTGCTTTATAGCTATAGAATATACTGTTACAGTTTATTGCTATTTTCAAACCATAATTAAATGATATGACTTGACGAGACTTTCTATGTAATTATTAAGTTTTTGTTCATTATATTGCTAAATAAGTTGTGAAAACAATTAGCCAAATAGCCAAATGGAGTCAACCTTATAATATATATAATATTTACCTTGTTCAAGAAATCTGGCTTGTTGACGGACCTGTTGACGGGCAAGGTGCGCTAGAAAGTATGTTGCACTCGTAGTGAAGAACACAATTGCAGCAAGATTAAGTTCGGTAGCAACAAATCCTGCAAAGTGCATAACATTGTCATAGATGACAACAATGGATTTATTTCCTTCATTGATCAACCGAATTAAGTGTTCCTTGAATGACGCTTTACAGTTTTTGTTGAGCGCGTTGATTAAATAAGCGATGCTGCTGCAATCTTCAACGGCTGATAAGTTGTCGGAAAGTGGGCAGAAAATGAAGTCTAAAGGATGGTTAGAAGGGTTGGGTGGGTTTAAACTAGAGTGAGCAATGGCTATTGGGAAGCCTTTGGCATGAAGGGTTGTGGCTAGTTGGAGAGTAGGAGTCATGTGGCCGTGAAATGGCGATGATGTTAGCACCACCAGTGGCTTTCTGTCGTCTTCTTCCATCTATCTCTTGAATAAGGTTTATGTTTTATTTAGTTGTTTAGACTACGTGTGATATATATTAATAAGTTGTCAATAGGAGTATGTATTTATTATGTAAACCTGTAACCTTCCCTACATTGCATATATGCTTTTTGAGCTTTTTCTTCCTACTTGTGTCCAAAATTCTAGCACGATACTGTTATGTGCAGCTCTCGTACACCAGAGAACATGGGTTTCAAGTTTTCAACTTTCAAGTGCTTCAGTTTTCATGCATTTCTTTTAATTAAAGTAGTGGTCGTTGTTATGTCCTTTTTTCCACTATTTAGTGTTGTGGGTCACTAAGTAGTAATGGTAATTTCATGGCCGGCAAAGTCTATTTCTTTCAATTGTTGGGCTATATTTAGTCACTAACACATTTTAGTATGGAGGAACGAAAATGTTGAATTAACCCTTCTAATCTCTTAGTATTGGCTTACGAATATTGCACTCTTGACCGTAAGGCTTCAATAATTACAGAGTTGACACTTGAGGTTTAAAAATTTGCACTCGTGTGGTCCATGCCCCTAACGTCAGTTAAATGGGTAAAATAGCCAATTCATACTCACTTAACTGAATGATTTCACTTCTAATGCCATTGTCATTCATAATAGCGATTTCTAAAAGAAAAAAAAAAGCTGCACTTGTACATAGATTTATGAAAAATTGCCATTGCGAATGGTGATTTATGACATTTTCTATCATATTGTCATTACAATTGATGATTTCGATTTCAGCATAGTTTGGTATTCATTTATTTTGTCACAGGTCTTCACTCACACAAGAAGAATTACCCAATGATACACGTCCCATGTAAATACTACAAGAAGAGGTGAAAGAAAGACTTGTATAATGATTAAGCTTTTACCTTTGTGGTTTGAAAAAAAAATACAAGGTGCAAGGAAGTTTTATATCAGAGTGTGTAAGGAAGTTTTATTAAATGGCCCGTCAAATTAGTGAAGTAAATTATATATATATTACTTGCAATTATAGGGGTGCAAACTAGGGGTGTAAACAAGCCGAACCGTTCGCAAATTACTCGAGCTCGGCTCGGTAAAAAGTTCAAAACGAGCCGAGCCTTATCGAGCTTGAGCCGAGCTTGAGTCTAAAACAAAGTTCGTTTATTTATCAAGCCCAAGCTCGAGCCTGACATATGAAACTCGTTAGGCTCGTCGAGTCGTATCGAGCCCAAGTATAATATTAGTTTCTTATCCTCGGCAATCTCTCCAGATTTGATACTTTCAACATATTGTGTGGGACTATTAGTATAATAATAGTTGCTAATGAGTCAAACCGCTACTTACATTTTTTTTTACCGGTATGTAGGTCAAATTGCATATAGTATATAGAACGTAGCATGCTATCATGTCTCCTTATAGACTTTAAAAAAAATACCCCAATACGAAGCATAAGCACATGTGCTTATACACACAAAGATACATCTTACGTATTGATTCTTTTAATCGTTTTAAGGTTTTGAATTCTGTTTCCGCCCTGTATTGTCGACTCCGCCACAACACACGGGTTCCGTGCTAGTACTCATAAAATTAATGCTATCACTTCAAAACAATAATACTTTCTTTAGTGTTTTTCTTTTGTTATAACTTAATTTAAACCTATTAAAGCGTGTTCTGTTTTAACAATATCAGGAACCAATAAACGACATCACTACAAAGCACAAAAGAAGCACACTAATCTTTGAGAGCGAAAAGATTTCAATACAATAAGAAATAACTACTTTTGGTTTCTTTTCTTCTTCCATTACTTATTTTTCAACACAAAACATACCTAAAGTGATTTAAACATGACAACAAACTTCTTAGATTCTCTCACTTTTCTTAACCGTCAACATGACAAAATAAAATCCACCAAACCCTCCAATGATTCTTTTGAAGAACCCATGTTTTCCACAGCTTCCTTAACCATTTCCTTCATATCATTTACTCTTACTCTCATTTCCTCTCCTTCATCATCCACCATAACTCTTCTAATCATCCTTTCAATCTCCCCTCTCTCCACCTGCTCCAACTCGATCCCAATCTTCCATACGAAACTCATATAACGTGCATTCACCCATTGGTCTACATCAAACGGTTGGCATATCATCACAACTCCAATGAAATACTCTCCAAACATGAATTCCATCCACAATGACTCCAAAACGCACCCACCGCAAAATGGGCTAACACGTCTTTCTGGGGAGCCCATTTCACAATTATCCCTCGTTCTTTCGTTTTCTCTATGAAGCCCTCGGGCAATAACTCGAGCCACTCTGATCCACTAACTAAACCAGGCCTAACCGCCCATAGGAACCGCTGGTCAC
This sequence comes from Ambrosia x helenae, assembly GCA_030844895.1. Lineage (NCBI taxonomy): Eukaryota > Viridiplantae > Streptophyta > Magnoliopsida > Asterales > Asteraceae > Ambrosia > Ambrosia x helenae. The sequence goes on from JAUTDX010005966.1 coordinate 6,533, forward strand.
TTTTCATTAGAGCCCATGCCATCTCAGTAAGCACTTTCGCATCCATGATGGCTAAGCTTCCAAAGCTTATGTAGACCACGGATTTGGTAGGTTGTTTATCGAGCCAAGTGATGCAACTGGTGTCTTCTTTGTGAAAACTAATAGACAAGCTTGGTGTTGTTTTGTGTAAAGGCCCGACTGCAAAAACCGGAACTTGAACATGGTTGTGGATTTGATTCAACGATTCATGCTCGAGAAACTTGACAGTGTTCCAGACAACGGCTGTCGGTTTTGGGTGTTGGCTGAAATTTGCTACAAATTGCCTCCAATCTTCAATAGGAGATTTTGAAAATGGCAGGTCTTTGTACCTTAGTGGGTGATGATTTGGTACAACCTCCTGCATCACAAAATCTTTAACTTTTTGTTTAGAATTAGCATAAGTCCATATCCAGAAGGTAATTATTTATCTTTTTTAGAACTGACGACAATAACATCAAAAAAGAATAGCAAGACGCTAGCAAATTCAATTCAAAAAACAATTTTAACAATTATACCAATAAAATTACTAAACTTTCCTTTGTTCTTAACCCAATTAAATGAAAGAAGTTTTATCTAATCCAACGTGTTCCAAGGAGAACATGTAATCCGATAAAAAAAAATTAGATGTTTTTGCTTTCTAGTCTCTACCTATAGAATATATTGTTACAGTTGATTGCTATTTCATACCATAATTAAATGATATGACTTGATAAGATTTTCTTTTTAATTATTTAGTTTTTTTTCATTATTATTGAATAAGTTGTGAAAATAATTAGTCAAATGGAGTCAAGCTGACCCGGTTTTCATTCGGTCATTATTTCAGCGGGAGCCGGTAACAGCGCACACATGCCCCCAAGCGTGAACCCGGTTACGACAATATAGCCTTGGGTGGAGTGTAGGGTCAGGGCCTGTAGGTGCTGGTATGACAACTCTGGTTTAAAAGAAAGTTATCTTCCAAAAAAAAGAAAAAAAATTGGAGTCAAACCGTATAATCAAATGGAGGGTATATAAATGTATAATAGGTATTCTAGCCTAGAGGGCATAATTGGTATTTTACTCATTGTTTAATTAGCGGTTTATTTTTTTTAACGGTAAATTTGGATCACTGGCGGACCACTGGAGTATTATCATGCCATCAGCGGAACCACCAGATCATATCCATCTCTACTAGGCAATAATACCTATACGCCAATTCAGAATGAAACTCAATAAATATGGGAAAAAACACTTGTGAGAATCAAATCGGACCACGAGGCTATAATGCCATGGGCTTTAATTAGCCGTTGATGAATAACCAAATCTCTTGCTCAATTAGTCAATAAAAGTCGTTACTTGTTTAGTATAAAAGCGGGATAATTAATCAATTATCTTATGTGATTATTTCAATCTCGTGTTCTTAATTGTTTAATTCACTTTATTATCCACTGATACTTTCAACAATAATTCTATATAAAATTTACCTTGTTCAAGAAATCTGGCTTGTTGACGGACCTGTTGACGTGCATGGTGCGCTAGAACGTATACCGCACTCGTACTAAAGAACACAATGGCTACAAGGTTAAGTTCGGCAGCAACAAATCCTGCAAAGTGCATAACACTGTCATAGATGACAACAATGGATTTATTTCCTTCATTGATCAACCTAATTAAGTGTTCCTTGAATGACCCTTTACAGTTTTTGTTAAGCGCGTTGATTAAACCAACGACGCTGCTGCAATCTTCAACGGCTGATAAGTTGTCGGAAAATGGACAGAAAGTGAAGTCTGAAGGATGGTTAGAAGGGTTGGGTGGGTTTAAACTAGAGTGAGCAACGGCTATACGGAAGCCTTTGGCATGAAGGGCTGTGGCTAGTTGGAGAGTAGGAGTCATGTGGCCGTGAAATGGCGATGATGTTAGCACCACCAGTGGCGTTCTGTCGTCTTCTTCCATCTATCTCTTGAATAAGGTTTTTATGTTTTATTTAGTTGTTTAGACTACGTGTGAAATTAATAAGTTGTCAATAGGAGTATGTATTTATTATGTAAACCTGTAACATTCCCTACATTGCATATATGCTTTTTGAGCTTTTTCTTAACCAGGGGTAAAAATGTCATTTCCAATACAAAATTTCTAGCACGATAGTGTTTTGTGCAGCTCTAGTACAACATAGAACATGGGTTTACAGTGCTTCAGTTTGTATGCATTTCTTTTGATTAAAGTAGTGGTCGTTGTTCTGTCCTTATTCCATTATTTCATGTTGTGGGTCAGTAAGAAGTAATGGGTAACTTCATAGTAAGTGTATTTCTTTCAATTGTTGTGCTTTATTTAGGTACAACACATTTTAGTATGGAGGAACGAAAAATGTTGAATTAACCCTTCTAATCTCCTTTTTAAAACTAATGTTGGGTTCCCGAGTTAAACAAACGAAAGAAAAAAAAAGAGTGAAAAGAAAAGATTTAATTAACTATCGTGTTCCAGGGTTTGAAGGAAATGAAAAGAAAATGAAGAATTTAATGTTTAAAAAATCAGAGTAAAGATCAAATACAAAGTGTTTTTTGGTAAGAACTATGAGAATCAAAGGGGGGTAAAAAAATTTATATTTTTTTCCCATGTGCTTAAACATACTTTCTAGATAAATAATACAAAAAAAAATTTAATTTTTTTTAGTGTAATTACGTCATTAAAGTAAATACATTAGTTTACACTAAAGTAATTATGTAATTACTCTACATGTAATTACTCTACACCAAAATTTATTTATTTTTTTGTTTTTTTTAGTTTTCAATACTATAATACATGTTTAACAATATGGAAAAAAAATTCAAAAAAAAAACCCTCCTTTGATTATCACATTTCTTACAAAAAAAAAAAAAAACACTTTGTACAAGATCTTTACACTAAAAAATCATTTCCTTCTAAGTCTCTCCAATTTGGAAGGATGAGATATGAAGAAAATGAAGAAAACTTTTCCTTCCATTTCTCTCCTTAGAAAAACCGTGGAACACGGTTTTTTTTCAAGTATCTTTCAAATCCTTTCTTTTCCATTGTTAAATGAAACTCGGGAACACAGCGTTGGCTTACGAATATTGCGCTTTTGGCCCTAAGGCTTCAATAATTACAGAGTTGACACCTGAGGTTCAAAAATCTGCATTTGTGTGGTCCCCACCCCTAACGTCAGTTAAATTACTCAGTTAAGTAAGTATGAATTAACTATTTTACCTTTGTAGTTAAGTCTTTTTCTTCACCCAACCCCCACCTCCCTTCACCCTTCATCATCCACCATTCCCACCCACCGTCACAAATCATCTCCAGCCACCACCACAACTTCATCATCAACAACAATCATCACCATCATCCACGAGTCTTGTGTATGTTTAATTGATGTGAAATACATATATCAATATTATCATGGCCGACCATGGTGGGGTGTGGGGAGGACTTCCGGCCTAGGCCCAATTTATAGTGGGCACATCTGGATGGTCATAATGGCGGATTTACATGTATTGGAGGGTCGGCAATAACCTTATTGAACCGGTTGTAAATGGTTCATATATGATCTGTGCAAATTTATAGATCTACGAAAAAAATTACAGGGTACAAGTTTAGTGAGAAAGATAATGGTAAATGCGTGAATACTCAAAGATGATTGGGTATTTTAGTAAAGTTATGAATTTATGAATTTTTTTTAAAGTGACTTTATGAGTATTTGAAAAAAGTCTATGTGGGTCACCCTATTATTTTCAAAATTATATTTTCAAAAAAGTCTATGATTAGGGTAAAACCTGTGTCATTGTCATTGTATTGTCAGTCACCCAATTATTTTCAAAATTAAAAATGATAAACAACGCGGTTCGAAACAAATGATAAAAAACCCTTAAAACTAATAGTTTATTTTTTACCACAATTTGTATACTTTTATTATTGTTGGCTTATTTCATTTGATTTTAAAAATATCTAGTTTATTTCATTTGATAATAAAAAAACCATAAAACTAATAGTTTATTGTTAGTCGATTCGTATTGTGCCCCCGTTAAAGGAAATTCTATATTCGCCACTGCACTAAAGTAACTTAACCATTAGTTCATTAGTCAATAACCATGAAGCGTTTTCTCACTTAAGTAAAAAAAACTTTTGCAGATTGGCAATGATAGTTATCGAGAATGAAATGTTTGATAATATAAACTGTGAAGAGTTGATCTATCGATTTGATATCACTTTACCCGTCGTTTCAATAATAGTTTACGTTTATTTATTTCATTAATGCCTAAGGCTAAAGGGCACATTTTTTCGTCACTTGGTCCGGGCACTTAAATTCTCTGCGATGGCCCTGAATGATATATTTTGAAAAAAAAACTCATTGAAGTTTGTTTTGATAAGCTTTGTTAGCAGCACTTGATGATTGACCCAACACAATTCAATACAGAAAAATATCACTTGTTGCCACAAAGTGCAAAACCACCGTTCTTCATCACCATCAATGCCACTTCATCTTACTCAAGATTTTATAAAATTCAAAGCCCTCGTTTCTTGATATTATCTCATTCCTACTGCTCTAACTCCCCACTCATTCCCTCAGCAACAACCTCATCATCTACTCTTACTTTTAGCTTTCTTTTTTCCTACTTATTTTCACACAGTTTCCCATACTTTCGACAACAAGACTTTGAGTGTACTTCACTATCTTTAATGGGTTTCTGTAACAAAATTTATAAACATTTGGTTCAGATTTTCTTTTTTTTTTTCTTTTCTTTTCTTTTAAATAGTTTATTATGGATTCATATCTTCACCTTCACCGTCACCACCTGGCAGAATTCATTTACATGTTTACGAGTACTTTGACAACCACTATTACCAAAATTGTAGGAGATTTTTCTAACGCTAGACGGGTATTTTAATCAACATTGGGTAACTCAGCTTCTCCAATATTCTTGATACACTACTGTACTACTATGTCAAGAACTAATTGGGGTTGTATACTACAGATTTTCGTGACAACTATGTCAAGAGCTAAGACTATCCATTGCGTATCGCTAGCGAGCAGGTGCGAGCCCCCGTACTAGACTCTCAAGTAACCCGTTCACTTGACCCCGTTGTGATTGGGGGTGAGCAATGGCGCGACCAAATGTCACTTTCTCCCGTTAACGCACACGACCACCACCGCATGCGCTCGTGCCGGGGCTTTGGTGGCTGGGGTGAGCACCGGGATGATGGAATGCATACTAGATCGTGACTCGTGGATCAGGGGCGGACCTAGCTTGAAGCTAGGTGTCGCGTCCGTTGCTACTCAACCTCGTGCGCGTAGTAGAAAATTAGTGGAAAATTTGTGTTTTTTTACGATATTTGGAAAACGTTACTACTAAAATGAAAAAAATGAAATACTGAAATTAATTTCTAGATCCGCCACTGTCGTGGATGATGGTGATCATTGATAGTTAAGCTGTGGTGGTGGCTAGAGAGGGTTTGTGAAGGTGGGTGGGAATGGTGGATGGTGAAGGAAGGTAGGGTTGGTGAAGAAGAGGACTTACCTACATGAGTAAAATAGTTAATTCATACTCACTTAACTGGGTAATTTAATTAATGTTAGGTTCAGGGACTACATGAGTGCAGATTTTTGAACCTCAAGTAGCAACTCTGTAACTCTTGAAGCCTTAAAACCCAAAGTGCAGTATTCGTAAAACACACTGACTAACCATGGAATTCTCTCAAACTAAAAAGTCTTCTAATTTTTCTCTAATCTTGCAATCTAATATAGTGGAACATATCTATAGTTGGTTTTAGTGATTTAATTAATGCGTGTTCTAGCATAATACTAATTGGTCGCTATATGCCATACGTGCTGGAATCAAATAATTAGAACATGACATGTTAAGAAACACAAGTCTGTGCATGTGCTTAGACTAGTAATTCCACAGGTTTAGGGTTCTTGCCCTAGAGCTTTTCACTTCTAATGTCACTTTCCCTAATATTTCACTTCTAAAGCCATTGCCATTTATAATGGCTATTTCTGAAGAAAAAAAAGTCGCACTTGTACTTGATTTATGACAAAATTGTCATTACAAATAGCGATTTATGACATTTTCTTTCATATTGCCATTACAATTAACAATTTCGACTTCAGCAAAGTTTGGTACTCATTTATTTTGACATAGTTCTTCATTCACACAAGAAGAATTACCAATGATACACATCCCCTGTAAATATCGCAAGAAGTGAAAGAGAGACTTGAAACAAAATAAAATGATAATAATAATAATATGTAAGAGTTTAAGAAAATATTAAGCTTTTACCTTTGTAGTTTGAAAAAAAAAAAAACAAGATCAAGCAGTTTTATATCAAATAACCTGTCAAATTAGTGAAGGTAAATTACATAAATATTGCTTGTATGTTGATTTCATTTGTTTGTGTTCATTTACGTTCATGAACTGTTCATTTAAGTTTTAAACCAACAAATATTTTCTTAATTAACGAACACGAACTAAAAAATATGTTCGAATATGTGTTCGTTTTCGTGTTCGGTTAAAGTTAAATGAACAATCACGAACATGCCTTTGTTCGTGTTCATTCGATTGGTATACATGCCTACATGGACATAAAACCAATAAAAACGCACCATGTCACATAAGGTATTAAAACGACGACCGAAAAGGTGCTGTGGGACCCACCTTCTTGATAGACATCCTAGTGTCATGATCATCACATGTTAGATGTTTGATTACTTACCAACCAACATTCTTCCCGCCTAAAATTTGAAATTCAAGGTATGTAGACCCCAAGAGGTTCCACCACCATTCCGCCCAGCAAGACACGCCTCATCGGGTCGCAAACACAACATACGACGGTAGCATTCGCTAACAAATGCACGGACATGTGGGAGAACGCAAACAATCCAATCTAGTCCAATGTTCCACTCAACATTCACGCGCAAGAGCAACACTAAACTGAGAGGACTTAAAAAGATATAGACCCAGACCCTGGGTGGATCTGGGTGGTGCCACACTTTTTGGGCAACAAGTTAACTAGGGACCACAACTACACATATGAAGCACTCGAAGACCACAACAATAGATCAAGAATGTATGTGCATGGAGACACACCTATGACGGAGCGGGTCCCACTAGGTCAGACTCTCTGTAGTCACCACTAACGGTTGTCACCTAGGGGACCATACGAATACTCTGACAGTGACATCTCAATAATAACATCACACCACCACGGCTATAAGACTAAATGGTGTGCATACGGGGAGAGGAATTCGGGGGCTGATGTGGCCGTTTCCCCAAACGGGAACACCCCCCCCCCAAGGGGGATAGGTGACTTGGGGGAGATTTTACCGTTTTCACCGAGGCACATCATTGGTCAATTTTTTTGAACGTTGGACCACTTTCAAATTTTGAACGTTGGCACATTTAATAAAAAAAACAAAAATTCAATCCTTTATATAAATAACCACACCCTCATTTTAAACCACACAGCTTTTTAACCATCCAACCAATTTTTATAAAACTTATCCCTTGTTCACAAAAAAAATAAAAAATTAATGGATCCAAGGCGTTCAAACCCGCAACCCTTTTTCCCGAACACCCCGCTACTCCTTCGACCCAAGCACCAAACTTTCCCTACCCCACTACACCGCTCGATCCTAGCACATACGGGTTTGGCGGTTTTAGTCAACCACAATATCCTTGGCAAATGCATCAACAACAACAATTTCATATGCAAATGCCACACCCGAATCAAATGCCAATGTTTCGAGCGAGGCCTCAATCACAAACCGAACCCGAACACGACTTCATATCCTTAGGTGTCGATGACGACGTTATACCCGAAACTCAACCAACCTCAAAAAAAGACAACAAAGGGAAAAACGTGTCGTTGAAGGAAAAGGGGGTGGTAAGGCGGATAGCCAACCTTGGACTCTAGTCGAGCTCGAGGCCCTAGCACGAGCGTGGGTGAACGTGTCTACCGACCCGATACGAAGTAAGTTATTTTTAAACCTTTTGTTTTTTTTGTGCCCGTAGGCTATTTTTAAAGTTTTATTTAAATTTTTTTTGGGCCGAAGCCCTTTTTTCACATTCTGTTTATTTTTTTTAAATTTATTTATGAAATATAATTTAGATAATTAGAATATATTAATTAGCAAACTTATTTAAATAGTTATGTTTTTATTTTTATATTTTGGCCACTTTTTTTTTTTTTTGCTCTTTTTGTTAACTTTTTTTTTTTCATTTTGACCACCAAATTTTTTGTTAAGTTTTTTCCTCATTTTGGCCACACAATGTTTTTTTACTTTTTGTTTAAGTTTTTTTTCCCGTTTTGGCTACCAACTTTTTTATTAAGTTTTTTTATTTCCATTTTGGCACCCCGACATAATACGTTTTTTACCCAATTTCGCACGGGTTCGGTTTTTATTCATTTATTATCTATATATTTAACGACCACGAAATGAATAACTGCTTCACTCTAACGTACGCAGCCGGTCACCGACCACTATGTTAATTAACAAACTTATTTAAATAGTTATTTTTTATTTTTATCTTTTGGCCACTTTTTTTCTCTTTTTGTTAACTTTTTTTTTCCATTTTTACCACCAAATTTTTTGTTAAGTTTTTTTTTCCTTATTTTGGCCACACAATGTTTTTTTACTTTTTGTTTAAGTTTTTTTCCCGTTTTGACCACCAACTTTTTTATTAAGTTTTTTTATTTTCCATTTTGGCCCCCGACATAATGCGTTTTTTTACCCGATTTCGCACGGGTTCGGTTTTTGTTCGTTTATTATCTATATATTTAACGACCACGAAATGAATAGCTGCTTCACTCTAACGTACGCAGCCGACCACCGACCACATCTACCGTGCGCCATCTCCACCATGGGCCGCGGAGCGCGGAAGATTCCCGGTATTCTCCGCATAGCCGCTGCCACTTTTGTATTTTCTCATTTTCCAAGGTTAGTCTCTATGCCTTTGTCGGTTACCATAATCCGTATTAACACGTCACGTGAAAAACGCGCAACGCGCGTATTAATACACTTAGTTAATTTAATTTATCACTTGTAGGTACAAATCAAAGACGGGATAGCTTTTGGAATGCTATTTGCAAACAGTTTTTTAAGTTAATGCAACGCGAGCTGTATCGAACCGACCATTCCGTTGGTACGAAGTTTAGGGAGATGAACACCAAATGTCAAGAATTTGCGGGTGTTTAACAAAGTTGTTGGGACAATCGAAAGACGGGAGAAAGTGACAAGAATGTGTTGAAAAAGGCGCTTGAGAGGTTTAACAAAAAGAAAGGGGGGTGGTTGTACATGAGACCGTATGAGATTTTGAGGGCGTGTTAAAAATGGAAGGTGGTGCCAAACGAAGTGGCACAAGCAAAAAGAACGAAGACGAGCTCGTCGGGAAATTATAGTGTGGGGGGGGGGTCCGATGCACGTTGTGCTATCGATATAAATGATGACCCGAAGTTTGAAGATGAAGCTCCAACTCCCGAATCGGAGCGACCAACGGGAAGGGACCGCGCTAAAAAAAGCCGCGGCGAGCTCAAAAGGAAAGGCCTCCGCTTCGAAATTAAGTGTGGTTGACAAAATAGATTCGTTGATTGAGAACTTTAACGAGTTTAAGGCGGAGCAAAAAGAAAGGCGGAATGAAAGAAAGAAGGAGAAGGAAGTAGCCGCGACTCTAGAGAACGAGAGACTAGAATTGGAGAAGGCACGGCTCGCGTACGAGCAAGAAAAGGTGGAGTTTGCGATGATGGACAAAAATATCGACGATCTTCCCGAGCAAGAAAGAGCGGGGTGGTCGGCGAAGAGAAACAACATCACGAACAAGTGGCTTGGAAAACAAATGCTTTAGATGTTTTTTATGTAATTTTCTTGTTATTTTTTAAATTTCCATGCATTGTAGGTTGTAATTTTTTTTTAATTTAATGAAGTTTATCTTTAGTTTTTTATTACGGTTTTATTTTTATTTTTTTTATTTTTACGGTTTAAAAAAATAATTATATGTTTTTTATACATTTTTTATAAAAAAATAATTATGAAATAAAAAATATATAATTAAATAAAAAGGAAAAAGAATAAAAAAAAGGAAGGGAAATGGGAGAATTGGGGGAAGGCATTTCCAAACTTTAAGGGAAAAAATGGGGGAAATGATGTGGCGCTGATGCGGCAGTTGGGAGAGTTAGGGAAAAGGGGGGCACTATCATATATTCATATAGCCTAAATAGGAGGGCCTCCTCCTTAGTTAGGATAAGCTCCACTACACTCAAACTTGCTCTCTCCATTATCTTATATTCTTTCATACCAAATAGTTATTCTCCATTGTCACAGTAAACCCCCTTTCATGTGTTGAGGCTATGGGCAGTGCTGCTAGTTTTGTGAGTTCAACTAGCCTTCAAAGAACTAAAGACCTTTAGAGAGACCCAAACAGGTGATGATTCTTTTGTTATCTATTGCCATGACTTTAAACTAGCAACCATAATTCGGTTGCTTAGCTGTAAACATTATTCTTTTTAAATTTTAAGGAAAAGTTTATTACTGTAGGCTTCATCAAAACTTAGACCCCGTAGTGGGGCGTTATATATGCCAAAAATAAAAGAATAGCGCCCAGAACACCGGTACACAGGGGTGCTATTTTGCAATTTCAAGTCAGGGCTTTATTTATATAACGTCGGTTACCATTTGACCCCTCCAATAATATTGTGACACGTGGCGAGAGGTTGAAAAAAACGGTCAAAAAAATTTGACCGTTGCCCCCTTTAATTTTTTGAACGGTAACATTTATTTTTTTTAGATTTTATCTATACTATATTATAATACATTTCACAAGGACCTCTTAAAATTTAAGTTTTACAGGTATAATTGCTTAAAGTAAAACACACAATGCACATATTAACCACTTTTTAAGGGCAAATATGTCTTTTATACAATACTTACACATTTGCCCCTTAACTTTACTTAACTTTTGTTTATTTAAATAATAATTACACCTTTAACCATTTTTATAACCAACTACCCCTCGTGATTTTTAAACATCCATAACTTTTTCATACGTTAATATTTTCTTAATATTATTACACCGTATAAACGAGCGTTCTTTTCCCTTTAATTTGAGTATAGTATTGTCATAGTTTTTTTTATCTATACTATATTATAATACATTTCACAAGGACCTCTTAAAATTTAAGTTTTACAAGTATAATTGCTTAAAGTACAACACACAATGCACGTATTAACTACTTTTAAAAACAAATATGTCTTTTATACAATACTTACACATTTGCCCCATAACTTTACTCAACTTTTGTTTATTTAAATAATAATTACACCTTTAACCATTTTTATAACCAACTACCCCTCGTGATTTTTAAACATCCATAACTTTTTCATACGTTAATATTTTCTTAATATTATTACACCGTATAAACGAGCGTTCTTTTCTCTTTAATTTGAGTATAGTAATGCCATAGTTTTTTAATTTAAAAAAATGATATGTTAATATTAAGTAATAATAGAAACGAAAACAAACGAAAATGAACAGAAAGCTTCTATATCAATACTATCTTATAATACATTTTCCAATGACCTCATATAATTTAAGTTTTACAAGTATAATTGCTTAAAGTACAACATACAATGCACATATTAACTATTTTTTTGTGGGCAAATATGTTTTTTTATACAATACTTACACATTTGCCCCTCAACTTTACTCAATTTTTGTTTATTTAAATAATAATTACACATTTTACCATTATTATAGCCAACTACCCCTCGCGATTTTTAAATATCCATAACTTTTTCATACGTTAATATTTTCTTAATATTAGTACACCGTATAAACGAGCGTTTTTTTTCTCTTTAATTTGAGTATAGTATTGCCATAGTTTTTTTAATTTAAAAAAATGATATGTTAATATTAAGTAATAATCAAAACAACAACAAAAAACAAACGAAAATGAACCAAAACCTTCTATACCAATACTATTTTATAATACATTTCCTAATGACCTTATATAATTAAGTTTTACAACTATAATGGGTTAGAGTACAACACACAATACACATATTAACTATTTTTAGAGGGTAATATGTCTTTTATACAATACTTACACATTTGCCCCTCAACTTTACTCAACTTTTGTTTATTTAAATAATAATTACACTTTTTCACCCTTATTTCAACCAACTACTTCCATGATTTTAAACATCCATAACTTTTTTATATATTAATATTTTCTTAATATTATTACATTGTATAAATGAGCATTTTGTCTCTCTTAATTTGATTATAGTATTGCTATAATTTTTTTAATTTAAAAAATGATATGTCAGGGTTAAGTAATAACCATAACGAATACAAAGTAAGTGAGTATGCCCTCCTAATTTTACCGAAAATGCAGTCAAGCCCTGCTAATGAATATACCACATACCAAGACAAATATTTCGGTCATTGATTATTGTTTAACCTAACCAATCTAAGGGTCTATTTGGTAGCCTCTTAATGATTCCCTGAACCGCTCAGCTCTGAACGGGTCAGCATTCAGACTGTTTGTTTCAACCTAAAAAGGCTTTGAATGGAAAGGTAAAGAGCTGAACCACTCAGACTTGGTGTATAGTTGAATCATTCAAGACCTCTTAACCATTCAGACCTCTTAATGATCAGCACTTAAACAACCAAAAAACCCTAAATATTGTTACCCGCCGCAACGCGCGGGCACCCCACTAGTATATATATATACACAACATACAACATACAACATACAACATACACATACACATACACATACACATACACATACACATACACATACACATACACATACACATACACATACACATACACATACACATACACATACACATACACATACACATACACATACACATACACATACACATACAAGATAACACAAACTAAAAACATACCCCTTCAAACTAAAAAATCACAACTTCAAAACACAAACATGTTTCCATATGGTTCACCGTTTGGGATCCTGGGTCGCCCGGGTACGAGGCCAAACACTACTACTCAGCTGCCACCTAATTGGGCGGACTTTGACCCGAACACAATCCAATACGTGCAACTTCTTAGCGCGCGCAGGGTCAATTTTTTCCTCCACCAAACATGGCGGGTCAATTTTTTCCTCCACCAAACTATGGCCAAGGTTCTCAAGAGGAGCCCGAGCTCGTGACAGAAACTCAAGTCGAGACCAACGAACCACGTGAACCCGAGGGTTCTCAACCGGGGGGGGGGCGGGAGACGCTCGCATAAAAAGAAAGATCCTACCGCTCCTCGTCAAAGAAAGCAACAAGAAAGTTGGGAAAAAGACGATGAGTATGCTTTAGCGCGGGCCTGGCTCGACATATCGGAGGATCCCCAAGTTGGTTAGTAATTTTTTTTTATATTTATATATAATTAATCGTGTATATATAGTATTTCTTTTTTGTATTTATATTTTTATATAATTAATCGTATAATATACATATATATGTAAATATTTCTAATCGTATAATATTTTTTTTTGTAGCGAACTATCAACATCTTCCGTTGTTTTGGATGCGGATTCGAGAGCTGTTTTTTTAACGTCATGGGTAGAGGGGAGTATCGAGACAACGACTTGATATCGGGAAAGTGGTCGGACATAAATAATAGATGTCATTCTTTTTCGCAGGTTTACCAACGTTGTAAAGACAAAAGGGGCAGTGGGGAAGGTGATGATGGTTTGTTGGCAAGAGCATTGGACGAGATGAGAGATACCCGCGGGTCGTTCCCGTATTTGAGGATTTGGGAGATGTTGAGAAAAAGTCCTAAGTGGGCTAATGTACCGGTTATGGGGTCGGGTGGTAGGCGCAAGGTCAGGAGAGGATGAGGACCATCAAAACGAAGCAAAACCACCTCCTCGTCGCGAGATCCGGATACACCGTCATCCGATGCTCGCTATGTGAGTTTAGGTGATCCTATTAATTTGGAGGATGAGGAGGAGGAGCAGGATATTCCTAGACCACCCGGTAGAAGATCAAAAAAGGGTGGCAAGGGGGAGTCGTCTTCGGCAGGAGGTGGTGACTTGAAGGATGATTTTGAAGAAATGAACCGAAGACTTCAAGATATTTGCGACCTTGGTCAAAGACGTTTGGAGACGATGCAGCAAAGAGTGGTCGAGAATAAAAGGTTTGTCGAGCTCCAAAAGGCGAGGCAAAGGGAAAAGGACATTGATTTTTTGTCCAAATCGATCGATGACCTCGAGGGAGACGCGCTACGCCTTGCAATGCTTCACAGACAACAAATCCTTGCAAAATATAACATGTAGTGTGTTTCGTTTTTTTTAATATTAGTTGTAACTTTTTTTTTTAAATTTTAGTTGTGAGTTTTTTTAATATTAGTTGTAACTTTTTTTAATATTAGTTTGTGTTTTTTAATATTATTTGTAATTTTTTTATATTTATTTGTCTTTTATTTTAATTATTTTGAGTTAAAAGATTAAAAAAAAAAATACACGTGGACCAATCAGAAACAGGGGCTTAATAAATAAAGCCCCACCACTACACTCCTTTTTCACTTTACCTCTCCATGCTAACTCAGCAGTCACGTGGACCAATCAGAAAGAGGGGCTTTATATATAAAGCCCCCACTACGCATGGTGTTATAATTTATCTTGCAAACATAAATCGTTTCCTTTTAACTAAAGATATATTGATGGTTATCATATTCTTCGTTTCAAAACCAGTGTCGCGATAAATTAAAATTTTCAACTTTTTCAACATACCTGGTTACGAACTATGGAGAGAGTTTTAAATACAAAGTCTAGAATGCCGCAAAAACCTAACTGATTATGGACCATTGATAATTGATTAGAGGAAATATTTTATTATTGAAATTTGTAGGGGAAAAAAAGGGAATGAAACATTTTTCTTTGAAAAATTACTTTAAAAAATTAAAAAGAAAGTAATATTAAGTTAAATTTGTAGAAACAACACTTTTCCTGGAACAAAATCACTAGAAACACCGTTAATGTTTCAACTAAAATCATCATCAAGAAAGTATGAACTTAAGAAAGTTGATCACAAACCCTGTATTTACACATCTTAAATTATTTTAACGACTTAGCTAGTAAAAACTATTCGTAAACCTAACCCGATAAAATTTCCCTTTTCTAACACATAATGATCCCAAAAAATAATAATCCATTTAAAAAAATCATAGGTCCACAATTAGTCTAGAAATTCTGAATTAACCTTGATTACATCTTCTTGAACCTTCATACACACATTGGGGTAGTTTTTCAATCGGATTTCAGGTTATCAGGTTTTTGTTACAAGAAGTCCACCAATAACCCGACCCAAATAAGATTCGGTGAATTAATTTAATGTTACTCGGTTTCATGGACATCCAGGTCGGTTAATTATACAAGTTTCTTAGTACAAGTTACAATGCATATTTTACAATTTAACGTTACATAATATTCATTAAATTAAACACATAAAATATTACATAAAAGCAGTACTCCCAATATGATATTTTCAAACACATGCAGTAAAAAAATATATTAACAAGAAAAAAATCACATAAGATAAGAAGCACCAAACCAAACACTGTAGAAACAACACTTTTCCTGGAACAAAATCACTAGAAACACTGTTAATGTTTCAACTAAAATCATCATCAAGAAAGTATGAACTTAAAAAAGTTGATCACAAACCCTGTATTTACACATCTTAAATTATTTTAACGACTTAGCTAGTAAAAACTATTCGTAAACCTAACCGATAAAATTTCCCTTTTCTAACACATAATGATCCCAACAAATAATAATCCATTTAAAAAAATCATAGGTCCACAATTAGTCTAGAAATTCTGAATTAACCTTGATCACATCTTCTTGAACCTTCATACACACATTGGGTAGTTTTTCAATCGGATTTCAGGTTATCAGGTTTTTGTTACAGGAATTCCACCAATAACCCGACCCAAATAAGATTCGGTGAATTAATTTAATGTTACTCGGTTTCAAGGACATCCGGGTCGGGTTAATTATATAAGTTTCTCAGTACAAGTTACAATGCATATTTTACAATTTAACGTTACATAATATTCATTAAATTAAACACATAAAAATATTACATAAAAGCAGTACTCCCAATATGATATTTTCAAACACATGCAGTAAAAAAATATATTAACAAGAAAAAATCACATATGATAAGAAGCACCAAACCAAACACTGTAGAAACAACACTTTTCCTGGAACAAAATCACTAGAAACATTGTTAATGTTTCAACTAAAATCATCATCAAGAAAGTATGAACTTAAGAAAGTTGATCACAAACCCTGTATTTACACATCTTAAATTATTTTAACGACTTAGCTAGTAAAAACTATTCGTAAACCTAACCCGATAAAATTTCCCTTTCTAACACATAATGATCCCAACAAATAATAATCCATTTAAAAAAATCATAGGTCCACAATTAGTCTAGAAATTCTGAATTAACCTTGATCACATCTTCTTGAACCTTCATACACACATTGGGGTAGTTTTTCAATCGGATTTCAGGTTATCAGGTTTTTGTTACAGGAATTCCACCAATAACCCGACCCAAATAAGATTCGGTGAATTAATTTAATGTTACTTGGTTTCAAGGACATCCGGGTCAGGTTAATTATACAAGTTTCTCAGTACAAGTTACAATGCATAATTTTACAATTTAACGTTACATAATATTCATTAAATTAAACACATAGAATATTACATAAAAGCAGTACTCCCAATATGATATTTCAAACACATGCAGTAAAAAAATATATTAACAAGAAAAAATCACATAAGATAAGAAGCACCAAACCAAACTATATACCTTATCGACCAAACTCAAACAATCAGAGTAATAAGTTAACAACATCGTCACAATAAAAACAAAACATCATCATCATCATCATACTTAGTTAATCCCACCTATAGCAAAGCTAAGGTAGGGTCTGAGGAGGGTAAGATGTAGACAGCCTTACCTCTACCCCTAAGAATAGAGAGGCTGCTTCCAATGAGACCCCCGGCTCGATGTGGTTTGGTATCAAGCCTTGGACATAAGGCACAGAACACTTAGCAATCGGGACAAACCCCATCGGTGCATGTACCTTTTGTCTTTTGGCTATCAACGCCACCACATGATGCATGATTAATCGTCCGTCGTTTTTAACGTTATTTCACGAAAATTAGTAAAATAACGTTAAAACTAGTGCAACTTTACTTTTGCCCCCCGTGGGCCACACATATATACATTATATGTGCACACCATAAGTGGGGCGTTAATAAAAACAAAACATACGAGAGGAAAACAAGATCGACTTTCTGTTGATTATGTACGTATATGAATAATTGGTAATTTTTATGTAAATTATTCGGGATTAACATAAGGAGTACTACTTTGGGTTTCGGGCCCATCCTGTTCCGATAACATCATAATCATCATGTTTGGGATTGAGTTTGGAAACAACTTATTCACTTATTGACTTTTTGAAAAATCCAATAAATCAATAAGCTATTTTTCAACTCAATCCCAAACACCCCTTATTCAGGTCGGGTTTTCAGGTTTTGGTTTGACAACCTTGGTTGATCATGTATATGCGTGCATAAGTTTGAAAGTGGAATTGTATTTGGATTATATTTGGTTGATCAGAATTTAAATTCAAAGTGCAATCTACTTACGATTTTTTTAGGTTTTACTTCCCCATCAAGTAATGGAGTATATAAACAAGAAACAGGTTTATAATTTATACAATTATAATATTTTATTACTCCATTAGTTATATCCGGAATATACAAATATAATATTAAGACAAAATATGCGATGTAGCATAAAAATTAATGTATTATAAAATGAAAAACCAACAATTTTAATCATGTGAAAGAATAAAAATGTATATTAAAGAGAGTGTATGATTGGATTAGGTGTAAAGACAGAACCAATCATTAAAGGGTGTGATTAAGGTGAGGGGTTTGAAGTTGTAGCTTTCTTTATCAATAAAAAATTAAACGGTTTTTAGTAAGCGAAAATATAAAATAATTAGTTTAGAAAATAAATTTTAAATAAATAAGAGATAAACGTGAAATTAATATTTAATAATATTATTTCATATGAGAGAAAAATAAGATAATTGACTTTTATTTATTATATAATAAGTAATAATAAAGATAAAGAAAAAAAGAATATAAATTATTAAATATTAGGTTATTTGGGTTATTTATAACCTAAATTTTTTACAGGAATTTAAGGTGGGGATGGCCTCAATAAGTGTCATGTGTCCCCACCCCAATCGTTATATTATATTATTATATATATATATATATATATATATATATATATATTTCATATAAAAAACTGTAATTGTGTAAGAGTAACGTTCTTGTACAAATAAGTTTTATCCTAAAATATGCCTTAACGTGTGAAGTTGAGGGATTTTTTTATATAGGGACAGGTTCAAATACAAAGTAATGAAAACGTGCGAAGTGTGTGAAGGCTCACTTGCACATGATAATTACGTAATGATAATTACGTAATGCCTTCATGAATATACAAAAACATTACGTAATTATCATTACGTAATTATCATGTACAAAGTGACACTTCGCACACTTCACACGTTTTCATTACTTTGTACAATAACCGTCCCTTTTTATATATATATTTTTTAAAAATTTTCAGTCTTTTAAACATGTATTTTAGTACTAAAATCTAACTAAAAAAATTAGTGTAATTATTCTTGTAGAGTAATTACGTAATTACTTTAGTGTAAATTATTGTAATTACTCTAATAGCGTAATTATGCTAAAAAATTATAATATTTATCTAGAAAGCATGTTTAAGCTGATAGGAAAAAAATTCAAAAAAAAAAAAAAATCTCTCTTCACTTCTCATGTTTAGTAGATACACATAAAAGTTATAATAGTAGGTTACAATCTCCGTTTATTACCCAAGTTAGAATATATATAATTTCCAGACTCCAGTGCTTCAGTTTTCATGCATTTCTTTTAATTGAAGTAGTGGTCGTTGTTGTTGGGTTAATCGGTTTGTTTAACGGGTCGCGGTTCAGAAGTTCACGAGTCGGTGGGCCAGATATGAACTGGGTCAGCAGGTTAACGGATCACATGTAAGAAATTGGTCAAGATTGACTGGGTTTACATCTATAACGTTCATGTTACTGAACGTTTGTGAATTCCAAAAATAAAGGAGACGAAGACCGAGTTCACTGGAAAGTTAGTTATTGTATTTCTTAATTAATTACGTTGCATGTATTATTATTGCCTATATAAGGCTTTCATGTTTATCAAATGAAGTGCAACCCTTTTCATTTCCTTCGAAAACCTTCTGCAACTTATTTACATATACAAGTGTTTGTTGTGAGTGTGTTTCAGTGTGTGGAGGGGGCCTAACCAACATTTGGTATCAGAGCCTAGGGCTCGTACCGGGAAGCCTCCGCCACCGGCGGGTGTGTCGGTTGGTGGAGGGCAAGCGTGAAAGCTAGAAGGGTTCGGGACAGCAAGGGCTGTTTCGGGGTTGTTTTACCACAATTGACGGCGAGTTGTTCGGGTCAGACGTTGCGGGTTAGACGACGGGGAGTACGTTGTTTGAAGACGAGGTGATCGGGATGAACAAAGGTGTCCGTTTGTGGTTGTTCGGGGTTGTTTCACAGCAGTATACGAAGGCAAGATGGGTGTTTGTGTCAATCGTTGTCGCGGGTGAAGTACCGGTTAGGATGACGGGGGTGACGGGTGAACACCGGGGTGTCTCGTGGCTGTGTCAAGGTGTTAAAAATCCGGCAGAAAGTTGTGGGTTTCACCAGAAGGAGAGGTTAACCAGGTTGCGGGAAAACGGGCAGAAAAAATCAAGCGAGTGGCTATGATTTAGTTCGTTTAGCGGGTGATAGAAAACGGTAAACAGGTGGTTTTGTTTTCTTGATCGGTAGAAAAACGCTCTCACGGAAGTGTTGTGCGCAAAACGGGTTCCGTGTGGTGAAAAGCAACAGTCGGTAGTAGTGTGTTCTTATACGGCTTTGGACGTGGTCGAGGTGGAGGCCGGGTGTCCGGGATAAGTCGAGTTGAAGGGTGACTTTGGGCGTGACCGAGGAGATGGTCGGGTGTCCAGGATAAGTCAAGATGGTTCGAGAAGGTGATTCGGGGCTGTTGTGAATTAGTAGCGTGAACAAACCGATTAAGGGGGTGATTGTTGGTTAATCGGTTTGTTTAACGGGTCGCGGTTCAGAAGTTCACGAGTCGGTGGGCCAGATATGAACTGGGTCAAGCAGTTAACGGATCACATGTAAGAAATTGGTCAAGATTGACTGGGTTTACATCTATAACGTTCATGTTACTGAACGTTTGTGAATTCCAAAAATAAAGGAGACGAAGACCGAGTTCACTGGAAAGTTAGTTATTGTATTTCTTAATTAATTACGTTGCATGTATTATTATTGCCTATATAAGGCTTTCATGTTTATCAAATGAAGTGCAACCCTTTTCATTTCCTTCGAAAACCTTCTGCAACTTATTTACATATACAAGTGTTTGTTGTGAGTGTGTTTCAGTGTGTGGAGAGGGGCCTAACCAACAGTTGTTATGTCTTTTATTCCATTATCTCACGTTGTGGTCAGTAAGAAGTAATGGGTAATTTCATGGTAAGTCCATTTCTTTCAATTGTTGGGCTATATTCAGGTACAAAACATTTAGTATGGAGGAACGAAAATTGTTGAATTAACCCTTCTAATCTCTTTTTAAAACTAACGCTGGGTTCCGTGTTAAACAAACGAAGAAAAAAAAAAGAATGAAAAGAAAAGATTTAATTAACTATCGTGTTTCTGAGTTTGAAGAAAATGAAAAGAAATTCCTTCTAAGTCTCTCTAATTTGAAAGGATGAGATATGAAGAAAATGAAGCAAGCTTTTCCTTTCAATTCTCTCCTTAAAAACGTTGTGGAACACGATTTTTTCCAAGTATCCTTCCAAATCTAGTCTTTTTCGTTGTTAAATGAAACTCAGGAACACAACGTTGGCTTACGAATATTCCGTTCTTGGCCCTAAGGCTTCAATAATTACAGAGTTGGCACTTAAGGTTCAAAAATCTATGCACTCGTGTGGTACCTACACTTAGCTAACATCAGTTAAGTAAGTATGAATTAACTATTTTACCCTTATGCCATTGGGGTTGGTGGTCCAGTGTAAGGCAAAGCCTTTTAATACACTAAAAGTGTGAGGTCTTGAGTTCAAGTCTCACAAGGAGCAAGAAATTCGCCTTTCAAAAAAAACTATTTTACCCTTATATTAAGTCTTCTTCTTCTTCACCCAACCACCAACTCCATTCACCCTTCATCATCCACCATTCCCACCCACTATCACAAATCATCTCCAGCTACCAAAACAGCTTCATCATCAATAACAATTATCACCATCAATCCACAAGTCATGTGTATGAATAATTGATACTATATTTTGAAAAAAAAAACAAACTTATTGAAGTTTGTTTCTATAAGCTTTGTTAGCAGCCATTGATGATTGACCCAACCCAATTCAATACAGAAAAATATCACTTGTTGCCACAAAGTGCAAAACCACAGTTCTTCATCACCATCAATGCCACTTCATCTTCCTCAAGATTTTATAAAATTCAAACCCCTCTTTTCTTGATATTATCTCCCTCATATTATTCTAACTCCCCACTCATTCACTCAACATCAACATCAACCTCATCATCTACTCTTATTTTTAACTTTTCTTTTTTTCCTACTTATTTTCACACAGTTTCCCGTGCTTTCGACAACAAGACTTTGAGTGTACATCACTAGCTTTAAAGGAATTCAGCGGGGGTGTTCCGATCGGGGGATCATCGCCACCATCGCGTTGCGTGTTGCCCCGGCCGGACTTGTGGACTCATCTTGAGGATGACACTTTTCCACCTCCGTTGAGACCCAGGTATGATTATTATTTATTTATTATTTATTGTTATTATTTATTATTATTTAATATTATTATTATTGTTGTGCGTTTCAGATCATTAAATATGCAGACTATGCAGCAGATGAAGGTGGCGGAAAAGACGAAGGGCATTCCACTCGTATATTACCAACGCGCTTGGTGTCCGGCTGGCGGGGCATTTGTACCACAGCCGCTGGTACATATTGAGTGGCCGTTGGGGCCGAGGAGGTTCAGATGCCACACGTTGCCGACCGGAGCATGAGGGCGATCCAGAGGTGGATGTAGAGATGGCGGACGTGCACCCTGATGGCCGACAACATCCTCCCCGCGTTTATCACTCCATTAGGTTGCTTGGTACCACGAACCAGCTACTTCAGCGGTTTCTAGAGCAGATGGAGGAGATGCGGTCTGGTATTCGGAGCAGATGGAGGAGATGAAGTCTGATATTTGGGTGGTTGGTATAGAGCGAGAATGACATGCGAGTTTTCAACGGTTTGGCGTCGTGTACCGATCAGCAGCCGGTAAGTCCGGTGCATCTCAGGGGCAGGATGATTAGTTTTTGTTATATTTGGATATTTATTATTGTATGAACATTTTTAATTATGTAAATGCTTGAATATTATGCGTTATTTTGTTTTATTGTTCGTATATTGCGTTTTGTTTAGTTCAGCAACATAAACGTTAATGTGTATGCAACGATTATTATATCATTTTATAGGATAATTCTAGTTATTTTTAAAAATAACATCCACATAAAACAAATTATTTTATATAAATAACGAAAAAAAAAAACAATTATAAAAAACCAAACATTTTGTTTGAAATTATATTCTCCAACCCATCCCAAACACCCACATATACATTCATTTTCACATCTCTAACCCATCTTAAACACCCACGCTTCTTTTTCACAACTCCCACTCACTACCAATCATTGCCCAATCATTACCAATGATTGTTAATGATTGGGAGCATTATTTTTTACGGACCGAGAAACCCCCACGGCCCATGATTTTATGCTTTTGCACCTTCACTCCCGTGGAGGGGATGTCCAAATAAAATTCCCCATGTCTGAATATCCTAAGCCTTTATTATTTGTTCACCCCAACACTCAAAAATCCTCCACCAATCAACTTCTAAACCTTTTTCACTCGGTGACAACAGTGGGAATTCTACTGAATCCACTGAAAAAAACACAGAGAGAGTGGTGTTACCGAGTAAGGCATGCCATGTCACCCCACCGAGGCAATCCCCCGACTCCATACCAAATCGCCTTATAGACAAACACCCCTAAAATAGTAAAGATCAAACTTTTAAGCCAAGATTTAAATTGAGAAACTTGAGACTCAAATGGCCCACATGGAGACTTCATCATTATATTCATCGGTACATAAGTAACATATTGTTTCTGCTTCCTTTTTCTTTCCCCAATCGATCTATTCTTCCCGTAAAACATTCTCTTTAGACCTCTGATTCTATAAGCTGAAGATCAGGTAAACCTTAAATCTTTTATATAGCTTTGATCTTATGAGTTGCAACGTTAAGTTCCTTAATTCAAGTTACAAAATTTAGTTTATATCGTGTCCAACCGCCACCACCAGCACCATAATTTGGTTAATCTTGAAGAACCCATTAGTGAATGATTCTTGGTAAGTTTTTTTTTTTGTCTCTTATCTGTTTTGTTTTGTTACAGTATATATGGTGTTGTTTAGTGTTTACCCTTTTTTCATTCGTAAAGTAAGGATCTAAATAAACATTTTAAAAGTAAACCAAAATAGCCAATTTCTTCTGAAGGCTTTTAAGCATTTTGCATTAAACCATTAAAATGCCTTACCATAAGGGATGAACTGCCGTTATGGCTTTAAACTAGCCGACCCACCTAACTCGTTTATTTTAACGAGCTGAAACGTTAAGTTCGGACTTGGCTCGTCGAAAGCTCGAGCCAGCTGGTTTGTTTTTTTTCTAGTAAGCTGCGAGCATTTTGAAATCTCAATTAGTTTTAGTTTTATCATTTATGTAAAAGTAGTTATAGGGATGTGGTGCTTGGTACCGAACCGATCCCGATACCGATTTTTATCAAAACTTGATATCCGTTAAGGTATCGGTTCGGTATCGGTATTATAAATAAAATACCGCTACCGATTTTCCGCCAAAATTTGCCAAATTAGTACCAAAAATGAACCGGTATCGCTGTTTTCAATATCAGGAATCGGTTCAGTATCAGTATTTTCAGTATTTAATACTGAAATGCTCATGCTGGTGAAGGGACTCAACTTCTTTCTTGTTTTTATAAAGTTAAAGCACAGCTTGTTATCTGGGTCTAGTGTGATTCTGTCATTAGAATTATTAATCACTTAGACAACATAGTTGGCAAAAAAAAGAAAGTATCTTTTATACTAAAACTAAAATAAAAGTAATTAAATTAAAAGGATTGTAATAATGAACAGTGTGCTTCATATATAGTTCATACCCTTTCCTCACTCTTTATGTTTTTAAATATTTATTCAGTTTTTTTCTTCATCATTAGGGAATCTTGTTTACGTGTTGTCGTTTTATTGGTATTAATGATTTGTAAGGACCACATAGTTCTTACTTTCAGCGTATTTTTTGTCCTTTTTCATGAACTAGAGCTTGTCTTTATGCTGTTGGTATGCATATTGGTGACATTAAACACCCAAAAGCTAGTTTGGAGAACCTAATTTGGTTGTACATTTGTACTTCACTTGTCTTGTATCTAGAACCATAGTAATTGTGGTCAAATTGTATTGGGGACCAGATTTTGTTAACTCAAATGTTCAAAATTAGATCAAGAAATGTCATTTGTGTGAGTTTAGAACACTTGTGGATCTTGTTTAAAATCTTGTTTGTGACATAGGCGATTTACATCGGAGAAAATTCGTTTAGGGAATTGTATAGTTATATTTCACGCTTACGCTGTTAAATGTTAATGCTGTTTCATGTTAGTTGATAATAGTAACCTTAGTATTTCTATAATTTACAAGTTATAATTCGCACATAATTATGGAATGCTATCTGTATGTTTTTTTTTTTTTTGAACGGCCAACAAACTTTTATTCATAAGCTAGCAAGGAGCTAGCGGAACGGAATCCGGGATTACAATCCGAAAAACAAAACAGAACAAACCCAACCAGAGACAACCCCAACAACCCAATCCTACCCATCTTAAAAGTATCAAACGCACACCAAGAATTCCAAGACATATCCGACATTCTAGCTCGATTTGTTATCCACAGGTAGCTCATGACTTTTATTTCTTCCACTATTTTCCGAATGCTCACTTGTTTTTTGTTAAAAACAACGTCGTTTCTTGCCCGCCATACACTCCAGAAACCGTCAAAACAGCCCATAGAATGCTATCTGTATGTTAATCTTAGCAGCTATGTTCTTAGTATAATGCAAGATTAGTATAGAATAGAACTATGAAAGACAAGCTTGCTTTGATTATTTAGGATCCTGACAGGAAAACACTACTGATCTGGATATTAGGTAATTTGTCTTTTTGCCATTAAATTTTTTAAGGAAACTGTCCATTTGCTATAAGCTTTGATTATATCATAATTTGATTATTGTGCTAAAAAAAGTGCTAATTCATAGAGACGTATCACTGTCTGCACTCATTGAAAGATTTGGAGGACATATATAGAGCAAAGTGTGGCCGCTATGTAATAAAGAAACAATGTAGCTCATATCTATTTGACATGAAAATAAAATTATGTTGATTAATGCCATCCTTTTTGGTCTGATGTTATTAAAATACTACTAGATATGGCATCATCATCATCATCATCGTCAGTGTCGTCTTCAAATCATAGACAAAACATGTTTTGTAGCAAATCTATGGAAATGGAAAATATTGTTAAACACATGTCAAATTTGCCAAGTTATTTAGAGAGAGGAAAGGCCATTCAAGATAGAGCTTTGAATTTTGGTGTTTTGGACTGGG